>JAOPHQ010006333.1:0-88383 GCA_030340625.1 Merluccius polli
TTATATACAGCTATCTGCATCCATGGTGTGGACCGATATAAAATGTCATTTGGTCCATTTTAGTAGCAACTCATAACTCTAATAATACGATTGTATGATATGGTTCAAATGGAAAACTAGATTCCCCCCCCCCCCCCTAGCAACGCTATCCACACACACACACACACACACACACACACACACACACACACACACACACACACACACACACACACACACACACACACACACACACACACACACACACACACACACACACACACACACACACACACACAGGATGGTTTATGTGCTGTCACAATGCACTATGTCATTGTTAGCATCCCCAGGGGAGAGCAATGGGTGATGAAGATTTATCAAGAGAAGTAGTCTATTTTGTTTTTCAAATTGTGCCAAATTATGCCAAACCCGTCCAGCTTTTAGTTATCAAGATAAGTTCTCAACAGTGTATGGCTGGAGTATGGAGTATATATATATAATATATATATATATGCATATATATATATATATATGCATGTATGGAGTATATATAACAGTACAGTTTGTAGGAATAACCAAGGGATAGAGTCTCAGTTCTTTCACATGTTGCTTCCTAACTGTAAACCAGTCATGAGTGTTTATAGAGCCAACCTGTCAAAACACAAAAAGAGCGGGCTTATTTATATGATAACATCTTAAACTTCCTCATATCCTGTGGGGTGGACACCAGCTCCCTGTGCTGGTGTTTCATGTCTCCGTGTTTGTTTGGGTGTCATTATTAGCAACGGAATAATACACAGGGAACTAAACTGGACATCCTGTCATGTTTTAAGGTCGGAATTAAAGTTTGGTTCAAAACATTACAAAAATATATCTTGTTTTTTTTTCTTCTTGTTGCTAAAATAAGTTGTGTTTAGGGTCACCGCTGGTCAGCGGCGTACATTTTGGGGGGCAGGGGCTCAAGCAAAAAAAAGGGCCCTCATCCCACCGACACAATTAAACTACTGAACTACAGTTTGATTTTAGCAACATGTTTTTGAGCGTCACACTGAGATAAAAAGAAACCACAGTATTATATTGTATTCAAAAACACACGCACACACTGCGACATTGCCCAAATAATAAAAATACACTTTCACTAAACTTTATTATGTATATAGTCTGTTGACATAAACTTACTCTTAGAGAGTAGGACATATATGCTCTCTATTTAAGGAGTATCAATCCCTAGGGTTTCTTCCTTATCCCACTGTGGAAGTATTTACTCCCCTTTTTTCTCTTATAGGCTTAAGGGGTGCCATCTGATCTCATCTGACTGAGGGCATGTGATAAGCGTAATGAAGGACTAAGCCATAACATGAATACTTCACATATGGGACATGTTTTTCCATAGTGAATGCAGAGACAGGTCATAAAGGAGCAGGTAGGGGGCATTCAAGACTGTGCACAACAACAACACACAATGAGAGCTGGGTGGTGGAGTACATGGGATGTCAGTCTCCAAAAGCCAGACTAGAGAGTGTGGAAGTGTTTAAAATGCACCGCGCATCCAGAACAGTCCTCCAAAGCGTCCATATGAAGCGCTCAGAAGGCCAGGATGCCCTGACCTCTGACCTCGGTCAACTCCAAGCTCCAGGGGAGCGTTCGGGATTTCCTCCAACGTTGCATCAGGTTGGATTTTTTCACATTTACATCCTATATTTACATTTACCTTTGCAACGCAGCAGATGGTTATTTGCATCAGTTCGACAGCGTAATATTTTCATGGTATTCAATGCCGTAAAAAGTATAAACTACATAGCCACATCGTTCGCAACACACATACGAATAACAACCCCCGAAGAAAAAAAAACACTTAAACCCCCCATCGCCGACCTCCTCTCCCCCCTTCCACCCTCAGACACCAGTCCCATGATGCACTAATCCCACCAGGGAGGCTCTCTCCCGTGGCCCGACTCTGCCCTCCGCTCGCCGGCACGGACCCCCACTGTCTGCACTCAGTGTTAGGAACGCCTGGGCAGCAACACATTCCTGCAGAGCACACTTGGAATGAAACATGACTAATGTTAGGAGCGGTGAGTTGATTGCCAAGTAGGCTGTGATTGTTCCTATTATAGCATCGACTGGTCGGCAAAAATGTTATTGTAGGAATGCTGTGGCTTGGAGGCTTGGAGTTTTTCCTTACAGATTTATAAATCACTATTTAACCAAGATGGGAAATAAAAACGTTATTTCTATTTTGATGTGCTCGCTTCGTTTGTTTCGTTGTTTTTTGTTTCGTGTGTCTTTCCTTTCCACTCAATGTAACCCGTTGATCATTGATCTAAACCGACATACCATGATGAAACGTGGTATGTCTCACGTATGCCTATGTTAGAATGAATTAGGCCTACCAGACAATGGTTGTTTAATTGGGGGGGGGGGGGGGGGGGCTGCAGTGTTTTCATCACCTTGTCTAGAGACAGAAGTTCACCATGATGGACGGACACGTGTTCACACCTGGCTTCTCCATCACTGGATGAAGTGGGAAAAGGGGGTCAAAGGTGAAGCTGGTGGTTGATTGAGTCAGTGGAAACGCAGCTGTACGTCTGTGCTACAACACACGCTGTTACCGGTAGGAGGCAGTGTAACACCTCCTCTCGTTGAGGAAGGGCTGCTTTCATCACGCTCTGCACAGTGAAGCCGAAACTCCGGCTGTAATACCGATTGCATTTTATTTGCAGGCCAACATGTTTGCACAAGGAAAAATGGGGGGGGGGGGAAGTTGAAGCAATTATAGGCTATATATCTGATGTCTACTATTGTGTTTTCGATGATTTTATTGTCTGGCTGTAAATGTGTTCGTGCCCAGGTGTAATAAGAGATGTGTAATCTGCAGACGATTACAGTGTGTGTGTGTGCGTGTGTGTGCATGCTCTCCGAAGCGTGTTCAATTTCAGGTTGACAAAGGACAACGTAATTGAATTGATTAACTATTAAACTACAACACTACTACGACTACACAGTCTGTTGATATGTCTACAGCCAGACGGTGTGAGCTATTGAGGGGGTTATTGAGACTAGTGGGGTTATTTCACATTATAGGCTATTGTAGGCTATCCAGAATAAAATGTAGGCTATAAAATATAATACAAAAGGTAGCCTATAACTAGGTCTATATGGACCTGTGGTCCTAAATCATTACACGTCCATGCCATAGGCCCGGTAAGCGACACAATTATAGTGGCACAATACCGCCTTTTAATAGCCATCTAATTAATCTGTTAATCTAATTAATCTGTTAATCGTTAATCTGTTAACTACCTATGGTTTCTTATTTACGGCAACTTGTCAAAAAAGCGCGCCAGGGTTTTAAACATGGAAAAGCCTCAACGAAAAAGGAGATTACACTTTTAAATAGCAAATCGTGTTTATTTTAATAAGAGGAATATAATACCAATCTAATAAATTATTCTTTTAAACCTATACAAAAAAAAGAAGAAGAAAAAGACCTGCCTATTAGGCTACGGTGTGAAATTGGCCCCGCCCCCCTAGGAGTTTCACCGTCCAGGACAACCAGGCGGTGCAGCCAGGGCAGCAAAACAGGCGGTGCAAGGCAGCACTAACAGGCGGTCCAGGGCAGCAATACAGGCGGTGCAGGGCAGCATTAACAGGCGGTGCAGGGCAGCAATAGGCGGTGCAGGGCAGCACTAACAGGCGGTGCAGCGGGACAACCATAACAGGCGGACACAAAGTGCAACCTGATCCCATCGCGGCGGTGACTGGCTGGCTGGCTGTGTGTGTGTGTGTGTGTGTGTGGAGGGGGGAGAGAGGGGGAGGGGGAGGGGGGGGGTTCTCTCTGAGTTCAGCCATGCGTGTGAACAGTCACCCTGTACGCCAGTAAGGAGTGAGTGGAAAACGAGCCGCCCCAGACAATGCTGCCTGCGACCACAGCGAGAGGGGCTGTTGCAGAGAGAGGGGTTTATTATAGAGAGGGGTTATTATAGAGAGAGGGGTTATTAGGATGTGAATGAGTACAGTTCACTATAAGTTGGTTTCGGCGTTAGTATAGAAAAGCCGCCCCCCCCCCCCCCCCCCCCACCCCCATATCCCCTGTTTGGCGATTTATGAGTCGAAATGCAAGCCATGGAGCCGATCACCAAGTGGACGCCGAAGCAAGTTGTTGACTGGATGAAAGGTACGTCTGGAGAAACCATAATGCACGCAATTTAAAACGACCACCAGCACCAGCAGCAGCACACTAGACTTGGACCAAGCCTGTTGCATACCTCCATACCTCCACTATCACAGTATCGTAGAAACTTGCTGCGCTGGTGTGACAGCATACACCGCTTTATGTGTACTGCTGCTGCTGCAACTACTACTAGTACCACTAGTACTACTACTAGTACTACTAGACTAGTAGTACTAGTAGTACTACTACTACTGCCACTACCACTACTACTACTACTACTACTAGTAGTAGTAGTAGTAGTAGTAGTAGTAGTAGTAGTAGTACTACTAGTACTACTACTGCCACTACCACTACTACTACTACTAGTAGTACTACTACTAGTAGTACTAGTAGTAGTAGTAGTAGTAGTAGTAGTAGTAGTACTACTACTGCCACTAGCACTACTACTACTAGTACTAGTGCTACTTCTACTACCACTACTACTACTACTACTGCCACTACAACTACTCGTACTAGTGCTACTTCTACTACTACTACTACTAGTACTACTACTAGTAGGCTACTACTACCACTACTACAACAACTACTACTACTACTACTACTACTACTGCTACTACTACAATGGGATTTCACTTGAACTCAAAAGAATAAGGGGGTTATGTTATGAATGTGCTTTGTGAGTTCAGCCTGTGTTGTTGGATACTTTGGGGATGTGATCGGGGATGTGATCAGGGATGTGATGCTTCATGGTGTCTAGATGCAAGTGTCTGCTGGTGGCGGTGGGCTGAGGTATTAAGGGCTGATGAGGAGAAGTGTTACAAGGAAAAACCCAAGACGTGCGGACACCCAAAGCCACCGTATGTTAACATGTAACATAATGCTATTGTGAAGACGAAGGAAAAAAAGGAAAAAAAATCAATGTAGGCTACTAGGTTTTGAAGTCTTCATACAATGATGACATCTAGTAACCATTCTTGTTTGAACCTGTATTCAGTCACCACATAGCTATGTGCGGTGAGCGACACCTTGGGCTCATGCTATGTGAGGAATGGCCCAATCAAGTATCACTGCACCTTCCTTGTTCAAAGATCACATCATTTAAAAGAAGGGAGTGCATAAAATTATCAATAATCAGCATGCCCTTATGTCATTTACCACTTTTTTTTTTTTCTTTACTAATATGCTTCTTTACATCCAATAAGCAATTTTTGTCCTGTCCAACAGAAAAGTGTGTGTGTGTGTGTGTGTGTGTGTGTGTGTGTGTGTGTGTGTGTGTGTGTGTGTGTGTGTGTGTGTGTGTGTGTGTGTGTGTGTGTGTGTGTGTGTGTGTGTGTGTGTGTGTGTGGCGGGGGGGGGGGGGGGGGGCTTACTCTCTTTCTCTCTGTGATGAAAAGAGTCTGGCTGTCCCAGGCATGGATGGAGGATTAGTTGTGTCCACCAGCCCCCTAAACCTCTGAGTCAGCACTTCTCCTCTGCCGGGTCTTACTCCAGTTGGCTTTGTTGTGAACACACCACTCTATATAAAATAAGCACATGGTAAAGCCTATTTTTGTATACTCCTGTGTGAATCAAATACTTAACGAATGAAAAGTACCGAGTATTTTCTCATCACTTTTTTTCATCACTCTAATGCAGCCTTTAAAACCAGGAAAAGAACAACTATTGCCCAGCCCTACGCACGCACGCACGCACGCACACACACACACACACACACACACGACTTCTCACGGAGGCAAACAACAAACCCGGTGTGACACGACAACAGTCCGGCCATCTATGCCGATGTCGGCTACAAATGAATGCGTGGATGCCTGAAGCCCAGTGGCCTCTGGGCTGGTTTAGCTCCACAGACTTCTTTTGTGTATTGTGGCAGTTGGTAATCACTCGCATTGTTTGAGCAGATCAAGCGGTGGATGGATGGATGGGTGGTGGTGTGTACTAGCGAGAGAAAGGGCAATGGGGTTCTATCAATTTAAGTGTGTGTGTGTGTGTGGGTGGGGGTGGGGGGGGGGGGGTGGCCTGGAGCATCCACCTCTGAGCTCTGATCTTCCAGCTGGACACGGCTAGTGTCATGTGTTGGTGGGCGTGTGCCATATGTCATGTGTTACTTAACCCATGTGGGCGACATGAGGGGCTTGAGATGGTCGGAAATATATAGGCGGTGATGGCGTTTCAAAACAAACAACGCCTACAGTATTATTTCCAAATTGTCTCTTTAAGTCCAGAGCAGATCATTTAAAAAGGCTTGGGTTCGAGCTGGACATAAATAAGATTTCTAATGGTATGAACCCAAAGAAGTCACTTGTGATAACATCACACACTAAAAAATGGTTGTTGCTTGTTACTTTCCAAATATAGTCTTAAACCTTAACCCACGCAGTTGTGATTTCAGCAAAGCGATGACAGAGCTATTTGGGAAATGCAAGTTTCTAAACTTAGCTGAATACTTCACAAATTCCAAGCAAACCTTTTATTTATCCTTTCCCATTTGTTTGCCTCCTACGTTTTGGAAGGGACACTGGTGTGTTTTTTCCCCTAAGGCATCTGAAACACGTAAACCTGGATACTGCCTCTTCAAGTCGCTTGTATTACTAGTCCTCTACTAAGTCCACACTATGCTGTGACATTTATTTACTCCAGTTCACTTTACACATCGGATTGGCCTTCAGATTTCCGAATGCACTTTTGACTGAGTAGTCAAATTACAAATCCTTCTATTTTGAGCCATATCTGGCATGGCAAATTTAGCAATGGCTTTATTTTAAGCAATAGGTCACCATTAGAAGACCAGCTGATCCAGTGGCCTACATCTCAGTCGTAATGAGGTCACGAGGATGGAAGAATCCGGAAAAAAGTCTACTTAAAGTGTATTATCAAGTTAGAGCAGTTGGCTCTCATATCGTCGCATCGTACCAAAAAGGTCGACCGCTGGGTTGTCAGAGAAGTAGGTCTACTAACAATGTATGGATGGAGTGGTGTTTTTTTTGTTGGATGTGTGTGCCGACACATGTTGGCTCTCAGCAGCCTTATCTCTGAAGGTGATACTGAGGTGTTGGCAATGATGGCCTCCCTCAGTCCCTGATCTCTATCTGGATATAGCGGAGACTTGCTAAACTGCGAGTGCGAACGGACATGGCACACACACACAGCTTACCCTTAATAAGGCAAACACACAGTCCCTCTCCGTCCCAGTGCACACAATCTCCTTTAGGCCGGCATGGCTTTATGTTTGGACAGTCTCCATAGGGCATCATTAATCCCTTGACTGTAACAACTCCTCTCCTGCAGGCTGTGCATGCATCGCGGTGACCAGGTGGTAAATTCATCTGAATATAGAGCCCAACACAAATGTACCTCACCCCCCTTCCAGCCCCCTCCTTCTACAGCCATCAAGCATTATGAACGGAAATGGTCGGGCAAAACCGATTTTCTTTTAACGGCATAGAAAGCCATTAAGGTTAAAACCCCTGTTTGTTGCATTGGTTAACCAGCCCTACTGACGATTTTTGTTTCCAAACCCGACTGTTTTGTTCAACTGATGGGCAGATATCCTCTTTACCCTGCCATAGAAAACGGCCTTTAGAATTCAGGGGAGGCGCTGTAAGTGGATTCTCCCAGGGGGGAGTGGGGACTGAGAAGTATTGTGGAGGTTTAATATCGGCCCTTTTCTCTCACGGCCTCATGTCCGCCGCCTCTCCTGGCCCCAGGATCTCTGCCGTATGAGGACCATGAAAGAAATCATGAAAAGTTAATGTCAGAGAGCATTCTAATCCAGTATTAGTAGTAGTGATGACTAGTCGGTCCACATGAAATGAGTTGGACCCGGAAGAAGGGTTTATGGACACTGGACAGAAATGGTCTCTCACATGCCCAGTGGTTTCCGAGGAAGGTTTAACCAGTAAAACCAAACCAACCGCAGGTTTCAATTTGCATGTATCCCCAATGGCTTTGTGTGCGTGTGACTTCATATCCATGCCAACCTGGGCCATTCCAGTATGTTGTTCATTCAAATCTAAAATGTGCATTGCAAATCTCCCCAGATGATCTCTGCTTAGCAGGCCCTGCAAGCTATTTGGCCCTTAGCCTGTCCTAAGAGCATTGGCCTGTGAACCACCAGGCTTAAGCGATGAACTAAAAGCCCCAACCTGAGGTAGCAAACAAGGGTCACTTGCAGCCCAAATGCATGTGCACCAATGCTAATGTGTGTGTGTGTGTGTGTGTGTGCGCATACAAAGTTTCTAATACGTTATAGCTTCTAGGTGCAATCGTCACATAATTGTGTGTGCATATATGTGACACATCCTTAAGAAGACCAACACCTACAGAATCCAAAGTAGCAGAGTGGCCCAGCGCCAAAAGTTGAGCTTGTATCGTGATTCAGAATACAAATAGTCCTGGTGGATGGAGCCAGTTCTGGTATGAAGGCTAGAGTTGATAGCGTTATCAAAGCCACTGCTCTGGTAGCTGCTATGGTCCAATAGCCACAGAATGAGAGGAATGCTGTTCGTCGGTCGAATAAACCACGCCAGTAGCCAGAGTTCAAACCAGCAGTCACAACGGGTCACGCATGCTCTTTGATGCACTTTGGGGCCTCCATTGGCTGTAAAAGGATTTGAAAGGCAGAACATAAATGACTTGACATTTATCGCTCTGGCTAGACAAAAGAGAAAAGACAGCAATCCGTTTCATTTATTCAGCAGCTTAAAGGAACTTTAAAATTATGATAATTATGGAGTGAGCCTTCAGTTTTATGAACTGTTTTGGCTTTAAAATGGGCAATTCTGTTCCGGTTGAGCGGCAGAACCGACCTCACTGGGAACATGTCGGGTCTAGCCCATACAGTCCCCCACATCCTTTGTCCTGCTATTCCCATAGATTTAAATCACTGTGCCAGACGGGCATACAATGTCATGGTTAACCATTCAGACTCGGCAATTAAAACGTCTGTTGTTTTCGGTATATGTTGTGGTAAATTGATGAATACAATTGTTTTTACTGGTTGCCTTTTTAAAACCGACTGGTTCCCCGTAGCTGTGTTCTGTGTTTTTCACTGGTCTAAGTTCACCCCTGGATCTAGTGTCAGCCCTCATGTTGACTGGTTGCAGTAGGATGCACTGATGGATGAAACAGCTGTAATGCCCCAGTCTCAGTTTCCACAGCAGAGACTCCCCCCCCCCAACCCCCGATGGTTCACTCAATGCCCCCATTGAATATTTGTTTATGATGCCAAAAACACCTGGAAGAGCAGAAGTGTGTGTGTGTGTGTGTGTGTGTGTGTGTGTGTGTGTGTGTGTGTGTGTGTGTGTGTGTGTGTGTGTGTGTGTGTGTGTGTGTGTGTGTGTGTGTGTGTGTGTGTGTGTGTGTGTGTGTGTGTGTGTTCGTTCATAATTACTCCTTTTATGGGGCGGTTATAAAGCAGTGATACGATGAACTGTGCCAGGCTTCTGTGTTTTTTTTCTCCCTGTGTTTTTTTGATTGATTTATTGTTTTATTTTTTTCCTACCAATGACTCGATGAACTCTGTCTGGCCTCTCGTTAGGCTTATTGTTTGTCTACCTTGGCTTTGGACTTCCCCATCTCAATTCATACACTCAAGTAAAACAACATTCAGACAATATGACAAGTATTCTCCCTGAATAGCCTCAGCCTGTAACCGCCAACATACAGGAAACCCACTGAGAGTATCCTACAATGGGATTGAGCATAGCATGCTGTGTCATGTTATTCTTTCTGAAACTACAGCCTACCTACTCCAGTGAAAGTGCTTTGCTACAGCCTACTAAAAGTCCCGTTAAGGGTTTTAAATTCGACCAAAATCCCCCATCATTTCACCTCTACCCTAACGACGTCAAATGACCTTAAACATTTCTGTACAAGCCATTGTTTCTGTCCCCTTCATCCCGACTCAATGGGCAGTTGAATAGACGCGAGAAGGGCACATTTTTTGGTTTTCCCAAAGGTCAGACGACAGAATGCTTACTTAACGAGTGAGCAGCACCTGAATTTGTTTGAGAAGGGAGTGGTGGTCATGGTGGCAACCGCTCCACAAAGGCTGCGGGTCGCACAGGAGCATCATGGGAGACGGTAATTATCCTCTATGGGTGCACTGCAAACACCTGGGGAACCTGGCCCCTCTCACCTGCTCCGCTGCTCTTTGTGCAGTGCCCCGTTTTAGCTCCGTTTTTTCCAGTCGGCAGCAGATTCCATCTATTAGGGTAATGCGACGGGCCCACCCTTAATCTGTCATGGCAGCATGCGACACCCACAACAGGTGCCAACAGACGGCACAAACAAGGCTCACCTGGAAGTGTGTGTGTGTGTGTGTGTGTGTGTGTGTGTGTGTGTGTGTGTGTGTGTGTGTGTGTGTGTGTGTGTGTGTGTGTGTGTGTGTGTGTGTGTGATGCAGTAGTCATTGTTTTATAATCCCAGTCCAGCACAAAGCCATGGGAAAAAAAGTCTGCGGGAGCAACAAGAATAGCATGTTGCCACACAAACTAAACAACCGAGGTGTGGGTTTGTGTGCGCGTGTTTTGGTTTGTGTTGCTGTGTTAGAGAGGTGCTGTGTTGTGGCTAGTGGGTTTCACATTGTCATCTGACAATGTGATACTAACCCCCCTAAACATGACTCACCTCGCACTCTCTCACTGTGTGTGTGTGTGTGTGTGTGTGTGCGCAACAGGGAGAACAGGAGTCCTTTCCCACGGCTTGTTGACGTGGCTTATTACTTTCCTCATCTTCACTGTAAAACCTTCGAGCCATCTTCAATGCGTGTGTCTCTTTCTGTGATTTTGATCAAATCAAATCAATCCAAAAATATTGTAGACCTCATATTTTAATGGAAAACGTGTGACGATATTCTCATAGTATCATTAACCATTTACTACAAATAGGAAGGATGTGATCATAAGTATTGTGGTTTGACGACCACACGGCAAGGCCAATAATGCAATATAAATATTGGTTCATTTGTGTGTGTCCTAGCTTGGTTCTCTGGTGAGAGGCCAGACTAACGATGCTCTCCATCTCTTTGACCCCTGTCTGCTCCTCCCTGACCCAGGCGCAAGCTGGCCATAAATCACTGACTTCCACAGACGTCCGTTCTGACTCCATCCCTCTTATCTGTGCTATCTTCCCCCTTCCTCTCCTCTATTCCCTGGTTGTTCCCATCATGTTCTCTGCCCACTTAAACCTCCTCCAACATTACTACTCTTTCTCTTTCTCTTTCTCTTTCTCTGTCTGTCTGTCTGTCTGTCTGTCTGTCTGTCTGTCTGTCTGTCTGTCTGTCTGTCTGTCTGTCTGTCTGTCTGTCTGTCTGTCTGTCTGTCTGTCTGTCTGTGTCTCTCTCTCTCTCTCTCTCTCTCTCTCTCTCTCTCTCTCTCTCTCTCTCTCTCTCTCTCTCTCTCTCTCTCTCTCTCTCTCTCTCTCTCTCTCTCTCTCTCTCTCTCTCTCTCTGCTATGCTATGCGTTACTATAGTAACCCAAACTTTGTTTACGGCTCCTGCCATTGTGTCAGCTCTTTGTGATTGTGGCGGCGTCGTTGTGAATGATGTGGTGACCGTCACCGGGGCCAAAGGATGGGATGTGGGGGGGGGTGGGGGGGGGGGGGGGGGGGGGGGGGGGGGGGGGGGGGAATGAGCAGGAGGCTAAGGTTCTCTAATACGATGCCAAGTAGGGAAATTACTCCACTTGCCATTAAAAAAACACCATGTCAGGGCTCATTGTAGCCACTGTCAGATGGTTATCCTGAGGAATATTTCTGGGGATTTATGACAATTAGTAGATACTTATCCAAAATTATCTGGAGGGATTATTGCAGCAGCCTGAGAACAATTAAACCCCCGACTGAGAGGGTTCAAGCATTTGCTGGCGAAAACATGGCGAAAAACCACAGAGGCCTTCTTCAGAAATTTTCCATCAAAAGTTATTGTCTTTGTCAACTTTCCCTTAAAGGCATAATGTCATACAATGTAGGTGGAGGTGAGATATATATATATACATATATTTTTTTTTTTGAAACCATACAATCACATGGGAGCCAGACTATTACCAGTCCCACGGTCTCCTGACTTGTTTTAGACCCAACTAAATGAGTGTGACACGTCCCTCCTCCTCTTCCACGGCTTGTCCTCCTTTGTTGTGGTTTCCACAGGCGTCCATTATAGAGCTGTTTAAAATGGCCTGTAATCAGAGTCCCTGAGGCCACCCCGAGCATATAGCCTGCATACACTGTATATGGGAAGGGAAGACGCCACTTTATGTAATGCCTGTACACAACACGATGTGTAATGTTTTGCTTTTGATTCGGCGCCCCTGCCTTTGAAGCCACAAGTTGGCTATATGTTGCTAAGTGGTACGTGTGGCAGTCATCTTTACTTTAGTGCCGTAATTGCCTCTCTTCCCTCTCTCCCTCTCTGCGTCTCTGTAAACAATGGAGTGAAGGCTTCAATCACTGTTTTGCCTAACAGAAAATGATTAGGTGGTGGAGTGGGAGTTCATCACGAGATCCTGTTCACATGCACACAGAGCTGTCACTGGTGTGATATTTCCAAGTTCCTCTCATTTAGTACAGATATTCTGACCAAAGCCAATGGTTTCGTACTCATGCTCCTCCCACCCTGCTCTAACGGCGTTACTGGATTTTTAAAATTATGTTATGTATTTACAAGATGCAGTATAACTGGTTATCATAAGATGCCAGTAGACCGACGGACGGACAGACAGAACCACATAACAATGAGCTCCAGGAGCTCCAGGGAAGGCTAGGGAAGGTTGTAGTCGGTGGAGGGAGGTTGAGCATTTCTTCCCAAGACATTTTTGTGGTCCCTTGTTGCTTTCTTTAGCTGGTGTTTATGCTGGTGATAATGCGCGGTAGGGTCACTGGCCAACGGGCTGGTTGGAGAGTGAGTGTTTGTTTTGGGGTGAGAGAGCTTACCACTCTGAAACCACTTGCTAACATATTCCAAAAACCCTGATGATCCGGTAGCTGTCGAGAAGATACACAAACACACCTTAGCATTGGGTCCATAATAGCAAAGTTGTTTTTGTCTCTCAGAAACCAACTAATCGGTAAGTTGTTCAAGGGGCAGGACCAATGGTCCGGAGTACTTCTGGTTTCTTCTTAGGCCTCACTCCTCAAGCCTTACACCTGTCCTTTCGGATCGATTTGGCCTCCTGCATCAGGTTATATGAAAGGTAAAATACCTCCTGCATCTCCCACAGTCCTTGGGCACTGACCTTCAATCTGACCTCTCACTTCATCTCTAATCCCGAACCTCCAATCCCAAACCGCAGCCTCCATGGTCCGGTAATGGCAATGTGCCGGGGGTGGTGGCTGGCTGCTGCTTCAGTGACACGAGGCCCCTCTTTAACTGCTGCAACCCAGTGACCTATGAACCCCTCCTCCCTCGTCCGTCATCGTCCGTCACCCGGCGACCGACAGAGCTGCTTTTGTCCACCGGCGTCATGCCAGTTCTCAGCTGCTCTGACTCACTCTGTTTTGAGACACTTGGGATGGACCCATGCACCCCGTTTTCCTATATTAGCCTAGGGCTAGGCTTTTATCCCGATGTAGGTCATTTAATATCTCGATAACGATGTATATCACCATATAGCATGCTTTCTGGTCATTCAAAACCTAGTCCATATAAAACAACCACATGGTAAAGCCTTTTTTTTGTATACTCCTGTGTCAGTTAAATACGTGACAAATGAAAAGTATCGATACGCGGGACGATATCTAGTCTCCTATCACAATATCGATATAATATGGATATATTGCCCAGCCCTACACTAGCCCATGGCAAACGATTAGGAGGCTACAACACGACATGAAACACCCTCCGGCAGAGGAAGCTATGGATAAGATTAGAAGACGAGGGAAGGCAGGGTCGCATGGCCTACCGTGCGCAGTCAATAAACAA
Source organism: Merluccius polli (assembly GCA_030340625.1). Lineage (NCBI taxonomy): Eukaryota > Metazoa > Chordata > Actinopteri > Gadiformes > Merlucciidae > Merluccius > Merluccius polli. The sequence continues at coordinate 14,074 of JAOPHQ010006333.1, forward strand.
CCCTCACCCCCTGCTCATAGTAAAATATCTCCTAGTCACATTCCTCGTCTAGGCAAGCCAAGGATAATTGTCGGTTTAGACAAAATGGTCCACGTTCATGTTCAGCAAGCACCACAAAGAGCCGGCCGTCGTCCGCTATTGTGTCAACAGAGAGAAGACAACGCATCCATTGGAGACGATGTAGAGCGCCGTTGTCCCCGACCGAGTAGCTACCCCGTTCCCGGTTTTGTGTGTGTGTGTGTGTGTGTGTGTGTGTGTGTGTGTGCGTGTGTGCGTGTGTGTGCTTGCATTGTGGGCTTTGTTTTTGTTCTGTGAAGTCATGCATTAGAGGGCAGCTTAGCATTCGCCAAGTGTAGTGTTTTTCTCTACCCCCCCCCCCCCCCCCCCCCCCCCCACCCCCCAACCCCAACCCCACCTCTCTCTTTCTAATTACAGCCGGGCCCGTCCCGGCAGAGAGCTGAAATGCAGCGGCTTCCCACAATGGATGTCCTCTATGGAGAACAATGAGTTAAATTCCTCACCATTCCCCACAGGTCGAGAGGGGCACAAAGAAAGCAGAGAGAGAGAGAGAGAGAGAGACTGTAACAGTGGCACAGCTCGTCCCCACCCAGTAGCTTTCCCACTGGAAAACACCAGTAGGGGTGTGTGTGTTTATGTGTGCGACGGGTTGCAGGATGTCCAGAGCTCCCACTGGGAGTATTGGGGAGGGCAGGAGGGTGGAGGAGGGCAGTCTCTGCTTCTGTGGGAGGTGAAAGACTGTCCACTCTCTTTGCTCGTGTAACCAAACCCCTGAGAACATGACGCTGGCAGGCCAAAGCCTTAAGCGCTGACTGTCAAACGCAATTGTCTTTTTTCTTTCCCTCACAGTCTGAGGACAGGACACGGCATCTGGGATGGAAGGGATTCCCGAATTGATTATCTGTTGTGTCAATCGACCCTTCCCTACTTCCCACATACTGTTTAGCAAGTAACAATCCCTCACTGTGGTGTCTTGGCTCACGCCAGACAAAACTGCTGTACCGGTGTTTTTTATGTTTTGTTTTTCTGTACAGATGTGAACTTACGAAATGTAGACTTTAGGGGGGAATGGCTGAGCCATCTGCAAAAGGAATAGGTTTTCTGTTTACCTTGCTGAAAGGGTGTGCTTGGACGGCCTTGAAGCCTGGGCTGCGGCAATTGCAAGAGCTCCTGCGGGGAGCCAGATCCCCCTCCACGGACGAGGCTGCACAAGAATCTGCCCTGCTTGCTTTAGCAGCTGTTCTGTGCTCTGTGTGTGTCTCTCTATGTACATGGGACATGGCGGTGGTGTTGATAACCTGGCCCACAAGTGGAACCACCACCAAAATGCATGTGTTAGTGGGTGGCGGTAGGACCCCACGGCCAACAGCAGGTGACATGCACGGAAACACATTTATTCACATAATGATAGGCAAGCACGTGCCAATCAGCTGTGTGTCTGCATATTTCACATCGTCAGCTGTTAAACAACCTTTTTTTTTTTCTTTTGCAGTGGCTCGTGTCCACCGTAATTACTTTTTTCTCCTAATTACTTCTTACACTTCATGGTTGGTTTGGCCTGTGAGCCACACCGTTGCGATTGCCACTGTGTAACTTGCCTGCATCCCAACAACACGTTTACAGTCGCTCGCTGTGATTCGAACATATTTGCCAAGTGCTTCCGAGAGGGCATTAAACTCCCCCAAAGTGTTTCATCTCGCTCGTCTTTTAAAGAGAGAGCCCTCATTCACACAGTGCTCCTACTTCTGCTCCCCCTCCCCCCCGCTCCCCTTTACTCAATTGACAATTACATGACACTTTATCTCCTTTGCTTGGTGCTATTCCCTTAATGGAAAGTGATAGTCCCTCACGCAGGCACACACCCCACACCATTGATCCATGTCCAATAAATGTTTTATAAGCCCAGTGTAAGGACACCCCTCTCTTATTCAGAAGGTGCAAATGGTTTGGGACAAGGGTGAGGGATTGCCATGGTAGTCCACTTAGGAAGAGGATGTAGGTGTCTGGGTGAGATGGAGGCGATGGGATTCAGGATTTGTGCATAGTGGTAGGCCTAATGCATTTTGACTTTCCCTTTTCTCTGCAATCATTAGTACCATTAAGGGGAGTCTGCACACACACACATTAAGGGGAGTCTGCGCACACACACACACACACACACACACACACACACACACACACACACACATACACACACACACATCCTCCGTGCTGCTGTCCCAATGTAAATACCGTCGCTGATCAGTCCCCTGAAGCACGTTTGGAATTTGGAAAATGCAAGGCAGGGGATGGGAAGCGTCAGGGACTAACATTGACACAGGAATGCGATTAAATGAAAAGTGGATCCAAGATTTGTTTATAAATGGCTTTCCATGCCCATATCTTTTTTATGTGTGTGTGTGTGTGCCTGAGTGGTAACGTGATATATTAGAATTGTGCTCTAATACAGCTTGTATAAAACCACTAAAAACTTGGCATGGAGCATTGTCATAACCCCAAGCGTTTCCAGTTCCCCGCGAGCCCCTTTCTCATACTGGCACAGAGCTAGCGCTTGGCGTGTGGCGACATTCCACAGGAAATGCTTCTCTTAACGCCACAGGAAGGTGAAGCACTTGCCACCGCTGGATCCCTCTCTTTGTTTCCATCTGATTGCATTACAGTAGGTGTCTGTCTCTGGTCAAAAGACTGGTCTGTGTTATTCTCTGTAGGCCCAGGCCAAACGCCAACCCATTTTCCTCTTTCTTTAAGGTGAACTCTATGGCACACTTTCCACTTTAACGCTGTCCAAGTCAGAGTGGAGCTCCAAAGTGTCTGAAAGTCTGGCCTGGGATGTGTCACGCTGGGGAACAGGAACAATCTCCTGAGCCTAACGGCTTCTGACTGGAAGACCGGCGGTTTAGGAGTCGGGACGGCAGATTTTCTTGTTTGATCAAGCAGATGGGGCCTTGAGCTTGCAGACGGCTCTCCGACCTGTCCTCTATTATGCTGTGCTTCTAGGAAAAGGCTGCGGCGTCTGTGAGCACCGTTGGTGTCTTCGGATAACAGACGGACCAGATAATACACGAAAAACATTGGATAATATTCCTTGGCCAAAAAATGTGCTTATGTACATTTATAGTTATGTCATACGTTTCCGATTACTTAAGTGAGGAAACTAACTTAAGCTCTAAACCCCTAACTTCTACTTCTAATCTCTTAAGAAAAGTGTTGGTGAGCCTGCAAAAACTGTGTGTGTGTGTGTGTGTGTGTGTGTGTGTGTGTGTGTGTGTGTGTGTGTGTGTGTGTGTGTGTGTGTGTGTGTGTGTGTGTGTGTGTGTGTGTGTGTGTGTGTGTGTGTGTGTGTGTGTGTGTGTGTGTGTTGCAGCTGACAAGTCTCTTTAGAAAAGGCAGGGCCACACAGCCACAGCTGCCTCTTCTCTTTGCCCTCTTTGATGGCTGGAAGGATGGCGTTACACTCTCCACACAGACAGACACACACAGACAGACACACACATGCACACAAAGGCGAGTCTCTGTTGTCACAACATCACATGAAGGACGGATCACGCGGGTAGAGCGAAAGCGTGTTCCTTTTAACAAGTGTGTAGCGTGTCCACCAACAGCAGTAAGAAAAGTACTATATTTTCTATAAATATTACTATAGTGCATTTGAACTCTTCCTCAATTCTTTCTTTCTCTAGGAGATTGACTTGGATCCCCCCTCTATAATAGTTGTGGCATGCATGGTCACAGGGCATGACAGTTGGTACTCTGATAATTCAGCTCATTTATTGTGGGACCTGCAAATAGCAGCAAAAGGACACACTGGCACATGCTGGGGTCGCGCACGCACGCACGCACGCACGCACGCACGCACGCACGCACGCACGCACACACACACACACACACACACACACACACACACACACACACACACACACACACACACACACACACACACACACACACACACACACACACACACACAATGGACGTCTATTCTTTTAACTGACCTAACAGTTAACTGCTCGTCTGTTTATCTAGGGTAGATAGCCATCCCACCTGTTCTCTGCCTGCACTGTGCACACATGCATGTATGCATACAAACAACGACATGGCCAAAGCACGCATGGTAGTTGATCTTCACTTGTGACACTTCACTTACTAACGTTTGACAGGGAAGGAGCTATCTTGAAGAAGGACCAGCAAACTCTGATGAGAATCTTTTTTGTCCTACTAGCAACCAAAAAAGTTGTATAAAACATGTTTTGAACCAACCTTTCATGTTATCTTTATTAATGGGTTTTACCATACAACTGTATATGCCTGGAGAATGTTCAGTGTGCTTCTAATCCCTTTAAAACTCTCAATGTGTGATAAAGGGCTGTAAATGTGTGATGAGGGGATGCAAGTACACCTGGCCTAAATCAAAATACTGGATCTCCCTATAATGATTTTTGTCTCCATTTTGTGTGTGTGTGTGTGTGGGTGTGTGTGTGTGTGTGTGTGTGTGTGTGTGTGTGTGTTCAGGTCTGGACGACAGCCTGCAGCTGTATGTGAGCAACTTTGAGCGGGAGAAGATCAGCGGTGAGCAGCTGCTGAAGATCTCCCATCAGGACCTGGAGGAGCTGGGTGTGGCCCGCATCGGACACCAGGAGCTGGTGCTGGAGGCTGTGGACCTGCTGTGTGCTCTGGTCAGTAGACCTCTGCCTGTGGGGGCGGAGGTGTGGGTCGATAGGTGGGTGGGACTGGGATGGACACCAAAGTGATGTCTTTGTTCTTTTGTCTCTTTGGCATCATGATTGCTTGTTGGAAAATGAATTGTTGCCAATTTTTTGTTTCGCTCTCCCACTTCCTTTTTTGTCTTTTACCCACACACAAAAAACGGAAATGTATCCGTTTCAATTGATTAACAAACTGAAACTGAATTCTGTTTCCGATTCATCTATATTGAACTAAACTAACCACATTGGCTGCGGTTGCATGCCCTAGCCACCTGGCTGGTTTCTGTCAAACAGTCCCCTTTAGGGCCCTCTATATATTCTTAATGGGACCCGGAGAACTGACTTGCTGAGAACCATGATGACAGACATCATGGCTCTCAGATGAGTTGTCACCAGAGGCCTATACTACGAAGCAGGATTTGGGGTTAGCGAGGTAACTTCAGGTTTAACCCTGGGTTTTCAGTGTCAAAACGGTGGTTCACTTTTTACCTGGGTACATCACCAGGGTAACTTATGCTGCACACCTAACCTGCTCCGGAGCAGGTAATGTTCGAGATAACAGATCAACACGTATAAAAATACCGCCTACTGACCAATCAATTCTCTTGGAAAATGGACTGATCATTCCTAGAAGGGCCCATGGACCTCGGTGCGTGAATAGCAAGAGGGTCTCTTCGGAAAGCAAGAGTTTTTGGAGACCAACAAAACACTTTGTCTTTCCCTGTTGAATATCTATATTAAAGACATAGATTCTCAGTGGAGGGAATGGCTTATCTTTGTCAGCTTTTTGAGTCGTATGTTGCCAGTGCGACACGTCAAAGTTTGCATGTTGTTTTTATGTTTTAAATTTGTTCTGTATTTGCCCCCAAGACCGTTAAACACTGCCGGGGTTGCAGCTGAAAGGATAAGGCTAAAATTGATAAATAAGTAAATACTTAAGAATACATCTAAGCAATCCATTCATTTAATGGAATACACAATTGTAATGATAGTCAGATCTACTTGTGCCTTAATGATGGGGCAGTCATATTGATAAGCCTATTTACTTACGCATTCACACAGTCAGCAATTTTTTGCCAACTTTCCTTCTTCTGTTGGCAGCAGCAACTGTGTTGCTTTTAGCCGGGATTATATCTTTATATATTTTCATATTATAGTTTGCTCATCTAGGGAAAAATATGCAGCTCTGGTAGACTTGTCCATGTTCACGATTGATCATATGGTGCAAACACCGCCCCTTTTATGTGAACGTGCTTACAGCTAGATTGGGAAAACCTGGGTTGACATAACAAGTTGATGACCACGGTCGTGACACTGCTTACAGGACTGTCTGGCTTCCAATGCTGCAGCCAGAGGGGGAGAGAGAGCGAGTAAATGAGAAAGAAAATAGTTAATTTGAGTAATATAGAGTATTTAAAGAATAAAAGTTGTGAATAAAAGAGAACCAGGTTTTCACACCAGATGGGATCCATTTGGAGTTTTATCGCTTTCCTGTGCCATAAAATCCCCCAGATTGTAGTTCCTATATGTTTGGTTTTTATCATTGTCAGCATTTCTGGGGTGAAATCCACATGTTCCCTTAAAAAGCTTGAGTACACGAATGCTTTTGATTTAGCGTTTTGTTCAAGGTTTTTTTTTATCTTTACCTCTACCTCAGGGCTAAAACCCATCAGCTGAATGCTAATCTATCCGTAGATAACATTTAAGACCTTCTTTACATCATTGTTGATCTGGAAGGTGCAGGTCAAGCGGGTCATCTTTGAAGATGTGGGTGGCAGTGGTTTTTGTTGCCTTTGGTGAGGTCAATAGACGTTGACTCCTGAAGTCGATGACCTGACGCCACCAGTGTGCTCCACAGCGTGCTACCACGGTGGGGTTTTGCTAGGATTCCTGTGGGAGCTGGCCACATGTGCGAGTACCACATCGGCTCCTATCTCGCCGCTCACATCTGATTCTTGTTCGCCCGGGGGCCTCTCGTGGTTGGTAGTCGGGAGCCCTGTGTTTATATGCAACATCTGAACGACTCGTCATTCTATTGGTGTTGGCCCTAGAACCGAATGTCTGTCGATACACCCTCTGCGTCTGTGTGGGTGTTGGAAGGGACAGATGATTGAATACAAACAGGAGAACTGTTTTACTGCAGCTGGATAAACCATCACAAACAGTGGCTTCAGGCCTTTTTTTATTTGTATTATTTTTCGAGACACAAAAACGTGACACCAAAATGTTATGTTAATGTATTGTGAGCGTCTCCTTCTGAAGCAGAGATTCTGTTTCAGCACCTTTCGGCCGCCCCAAGTCAGACACATGGAAGCACTTGAGGAGCAGGCAGCAGGGGTTGTTTTTTAATGCTTTGATAGAAAGTCTTGTCACAGCACCATGTACCGTACTGTACATCCCAGGGGTTAATACCCCCTGTTTTACGGTCACAGTAATCAGGCCCAGACTTCCTCTTGCCCCGGAGAACCCTTTGCATCCAGCAGGTGAAGCCTGGTATCAGGTTTTTTTTTTGGTTTCTGTCAAGAGTTAGATGCACCACATTTCCATCTTCCAGCTGCTGTGCCCTGGGTAAATGAGTTCCTAAATGTGATTAAGAGGAAGGCCTTAACCTCCCCACTGGGACAAATTGACCCCTCCGCCGCCTTCCTTCAGTAAGCTTTTACTGAGAACAGGTCAGCCTGTTGCTGACAGGAGACACTTCCCACAACGCCCGACCCCCTTGTTCTCTCAACCGCTCCCACACTTCTCACCCTCCTCCACCACACTGCCGAGTGGTTTTACCTTGAGGGTCAAACAGCTCTTGTTGATACACTTTAGCAGCAGTTTCTGCTGCAAGCTGTTTACGCTCAGTCTGGGTTGAATGTATTCTTCGGCTGCCATTTCAGTCTGAGTGTTATGCTAATGGTATACCCACAGTTTACACCATAACAGTTTTTTTAAATCATCTTCAAGAACTTTATTTCAGGGCTTTATTACAGCGATCAGGATTGCAGCATTAAACCTTAATCACAGTCTGATATATTGGGTCCAATAGACATTCAGGAAACGGCCATTTTCCACTTCTCTTGCTGTTGAAAGCCATTTACCGACAAACTATAACGACAAACTGCTGTCAGGGGACAGGAGATGAATATGACGATTAATCTAGATGGGAACCCGCTGTGCCTTGATGTCTTCTGCAGAGTCTGTCCAGAAACCCAACACCTCTGCGTTGGTTTAGAGTGGGCTACTTGTATGGAGAAAAAATAATCCCCCCCCCCCCCCCCCCCCCCCAGTTGTCTCCAAAGTCATTTTATTTACAATACGTAGATCATTTGACCAAGTCGTGAGCTCTGCAGTGACCAGGACAAATCTTTCCAGTTATTGAATGCAGCAGAGACCAGAAACCCAGACGAAAAAGTTCACAGATGAATCACAGAATCGTGTTAAAGTGAAGTCAAACACATGAAACTCCGGTAATGTTGTAATGGACACTGTGTTGTGATACGACCGCCTCTGTCCCCTGCTCCGGAAACGTGCATATAATCCTTTTGACAAGGCCCAGAGAGAGAGAGTGTGACCCTACACATTACACAGCCTTTTGTAAGGCACCGTGGTTTCAGATCAGTTGAACCCCCACAAAAGGCCACTGAAAGAATGCCACTTTGGCTGGAGAGAGCGTTGACTTGAAGTGAATTTGATCAGAAACACAGGGCTTTTCTCAGGCTTGGTTTCAAGCTCAGTGGCTGGCAGTGTGGGGGACACGGGCTCACGGGACATCTGTGGACCGGTCCAAGCTGGCTTGCCGTGTGATTTAGCCTATGAATGACAAAGCCAGGAGAGACGTTTGATGTTAAAACTCTCTCACACTGCTCACTAGTGACCGGGCTCAAGTGCCATTGTTTCTCTTGCCTGGTGTACTTTTTGACAACAGTTGGAACGAGGGTAAAGTAAACATCACACAGCCTACGTTGGGAGTTGTATGTACCCGAAGCTAGTCTTTCATGTTTGCTTAAAGACTTGTTTTTAATTATTTAAGCAAACAAAGAGCCAAACTGTTTAGCAGATTCAATGTGAAAGCTATACCTATTGCACTTTTTTATTTTTTTAAATACGGGTGTAGTTTTATAGTGGTTGAAAGTGGATATGGGATTCGTATGTACTTTTTTTGAAAGGTGCATATGTTTCATTGAGTCAGCAATGGACTAAGCCACAATTGCTGACTTATTGTAAGTGTTATTGTGCTTTGAATGGTAAGGCTGTGTGGCTTTTTTATATGATATGACACAGTCTCTTGTTAAAAGCACTGACTAGGTGGAAGATAAGTCATCTAAAGCTTAAACAGTTCTGTTAGTGGCCAGAAGCAAAATCCCTTTTAGTATGAATCTCATCCAAATCCCCAGCCCAGTAAGGGCTGAATGATATGGTAAAAATACAGACATTGCGATTGCGATATGATTCACAATTAGTGGGAATGATAATTTTTGCATCACAATTTTCATTTTAACTGAAAAAACTATTACAATCATGATGTGACATTTGTTGCGTTCTGTACTAAACGAACATGTTTTCTTACATCTGGAGAAGAAAATGTGTAGGCCAGGGCATCTGGCCTACACATTAATATTAATTTACACATTTTACCCTTATCAAAAAATTGCAGCTCCTGCAATTTGGATATTGGCCATATTGCGATTTCGGTAATATTTCCATGAATTCTTCAGCCCTAATCCCAGTACATGTAGTGTCTTCGAAATTACTCCTATTAAACAACTAATTAGGGTTTAGCGATTATAGTTTGGTGTCACAAACCTTGCAGGAAAGTTGGCCTGCTCTGACCTCATTAGAAGCAAACCATGACACACTTTATTGCCCCTGAAGCACAATCCAAGAGCCTTACTGTAGTTCCCTGTACGGCTGGCCTGTACCTCTTAACGCTCGAAGATGCGCCAAGCAGTGTTGTACGAGTGAATAATCTGTAGACTACAGGAATGCGAGAAAACGCAAACGACGTCGGACAGGAATGCAAACTTTGGCCCACATGCTGGGAATCAGGTGATTTCACATGCACATCCCCATAGTCTGACCTCCACAGGGTTTAAGCAAACGTAGATAAAGGAGGAGTGGGGTGGGAGCGTTTGTGCTCAATCACCCCTCTTTCACAACACGTTTGCTTTATTATAATGTTCATTGTTTCACTGCATGTAACAACATGTTTTCACAGGCATCTAGACTTAACAGTTCCTTGCAGACAAGGATCATCTTCTCTGTTACCATTATTATGATCTTTATTGCTGTTACCTGCCGGGAAGTGAACAGAACGACAGATCTCCGTTGATGATAATAATTCAGCGCAATGAAAGCCTGTACTCGTCCGTCAACGATGACTAAGAAGAAGGCAGACAAGAGGGAGAACTGGCGGAGGTCCAAGGCCTGTCTGTCTGTCTCTCTCTCTCTCTAAACTTGGCGGTGGTGTTTTGTTGTTGTTTTTTTCAGAACTATGGGGTGGAGACAGACAACCTGAAGACCCTGGTGGTGCGGATGAGGGCGGCCACCAACAGCCTGCACATGTCCACCTCCGAGCGCAGGAAGAGCGTGGCCTACGAGGGCAGCATCTCCCGCAAGCCCCCCAATGACTTCCTCACCTGCGTGGTGGAGCTCATCGGGGCCGCCAAGAGCCTCCTGGCGTGGCTCGATAGGTACGCCCGCATCAAGTCCCCTTAGCCATTGTGTTGGGGGGGGGGGGGGGGGAACCCAAACTTGTCTCATCAGATCGTATAAGCTGGGCTAATGCTAATGGGCCAACTACTGGACCAACTACTTCCTCGCTGGTGTTAATGGTGTCGCCTCTCACAATGAATGATGCCGCATTTTTCGGCTTGCTTGTTGATGTTGTTTTCATTCATCTTTTTCAATTTCACTGAACCTTTGTTTCGTGGGCCTGCTCGCTATAAGTAAGCAGGCAAGGGTTTGGTACATTGAATCATTTCATTTTGTTTGGTTGAGCTTTTTGTTGGGCTTTTTCATTTATTGGCACAAAAATAAAGTCTACGTATGGCCTTCAGATAAAGTCTTCAGTTTGATATACTGACCATGTTTCAGACAAAATGTTGGGGAAACCAACTTTTGATACAAACCAACACTGTTTGCCAAGTCCATCATGTTTTTATCCTATTTTGCTTAAGTAAATTATGATTGCCACCAGCAAGGCAATAACACTTGAGCTCATAACGGCTAGGCTAGCATTGAGTGTCTTGTGAGATCATATCGTCAATCATGATCCGCAAATGTATTGTGCCATAGTCCTACTGTATTAGCCTAGCGGTGCGTGGATTAAGTGCCAAGCTAAAAGTATGCTGCTTTTTTGGGGACGACTTGGCTAGAGCCAGCATGGTGATGTCATGATGTAAGCTTGGCTGCGGAGTTAAATTACAGTGGGTCTCTTTACAGTGTTTACCAAGCTGTGTGAAAAAGAGCCTTTTATTACACAGTTGGACTTAGTGAGTCTGAGATTATTATTTATTCAGGACTGTGACTAACAGACAGACATAGTCATTGCCATGTATTTAATTCCAATAAAATATTATAACGTATTCCTCACTTATCACAGGTACTGTAATGCGTCGACAATTCAGACGTGTAGACTTCATCCTTTGAAATGAGTTATCGTAGCACCACCTTGTTCAGATTATTTAGATTTGTCTTCAAAGTTTTTAAGGGTGGAAATAAAAGACAGTTTAACAAAACTAGACCTTATAAGTCTGTCCTCCCATTAAAGCAATCTGAGCAAGGTCCACAACGGCCTATGTAAAGTCCTCTATTAGGGACATATTTTCCCATTCACCATTTAGCTTGACAATTGGCTTCTGTCAGAATTGTACAGATCCAGATAATCCTACCTTTCCTTTCGACTTTTCCTGTGTTGTATTTACATGATCTGTTGCTAATGACCTCCCAATCTGTCTGTCTTTGTCTTGCTGCAGGACCCCCCTGACTGGGATCAGTGACTTCACCGCAACCAAGAACAAGATCATTCAGCTGTGCCTGGATCTCACCACTACAGTTCAACAGGTCTGCACGCTAGTTAGCTCGCTGGCACAAGCACACTATGGAAAACACACAGACACACACATGTTTTTTCATGCGGTTTAGACGAGAGTTGAGCTCAGTCTATAGGCGGTTCTATATTTTGATTATTTTGAAGATTTTTTTGCTAGCTAAAGAAGAAACCCCTGAAGTGCGGGGGCATTTAATGCTAATTGCAGGGTTCGCGTTTACTGATTCATAAAAACAACTGGCGCACTGTAAGCCGTGCCTGCCAGCTTTCCACAGGCTGAGCTGCTCCTTGTGTTCCTCCTCCGAGTTACGCACGCTGGGAGACCTGGCTGTCTGCAAGCATTTCCTATGCTCCAGTCTTTGGGGTATCGAGTATGAGGTTTAAACCCACTGCCAGATATGTAGGCCTTAAAAAAATTCAAATTCAAAATCAAGTGCATCAGCATATTGTGTCCACCGTGATTCCTTCCAACTGCACTCGAAGCGGGACATCTCTCCTGGAGCGGTGGCCTTGTGTTATGGTTATGGCGTGACGTTGTGTTAGAAACAGTCATGTTCTAAACAATGGGTGAGGTGGTTCTCCTTGAAGTGTGTTTAAAGGGGCCCATCCTGAAGACGTGGCTCTTCAGGATGTGTCCACTGTTTAATAAAACCAGCGTAAGTGGCTGTCAAAAAAAAAAAAAAAACGAAAAAAAAACATGATGCTAAGGAGGGTTATTACATCAAAACTGAATGCCTTTCCCAGAGTGCCCATTACCTCGCCAGCGTCTGGGATTTCAACGCCTCTGGTGATTTAGTGTTGGGGGTCCTCAGCTCTGGTAGTCCACGGGTAGGGGGGTTGTTCCTTGTTCCCACGCTGGCGTTTGAAGTTGAGGGGCACACTGTGTGTCTGTGTGTGTGTGTGTGTGTGGGGGGGGGGGGGGGACAGGATATACTCCATGTATGTGCTGAAGCAGCTATCATGTGTGGTCAGTGGTCAATTTATTGCACCAGCTGTAAGGCACCTGATGGGGTCTTCTGTTAGTTTTGCTTTACTGGTTAACTGAGCATTGGCAACACACCACTTTACTGCTATTCAACGTCAGCTCCCAATTCATAGTTTTGGAACGAGACTAGGTGGGTTTAGCTAAATGATTCATGAAATCTATAAATCCTGGACATCATGCATGACCTCCATCTTCCAAGTCAGGCAGTCGTTTCCATTCAGTGGAGTTTCAAGCAAAGACAAAAATAGAAAGTATTATCAAACATTTGTTCAAATTGTACTGACACAAATAAGAACTGACACAAATAAGAACGATGCTGTTTCAGCCCTAGACTGAACCTAAGTACCAAGTACAAACCAAACATTAGATTTGCAGATCGTATTTCGTAAACTTATGATGAGTTGTAATATTACCGCCATTTGATGATGGAGCACAGAGGAAAATGGGATGTCCCGCTGTTTTTCCAAACACACAGTTTTATATTTTATATATGGTCCTGAATTCGATATTGTACAAAATAGTCATGAACTGGCTTTTTCAGGCAACATTTGCAAAACAAAACAGAAAACAAGGTCGGCCCAAGGAATCCTAAAATACTGTATAAAGACACCATCCATCATGTCTCTGGGTACCAACCATGCCGCCTGCGGGCCGTGTCCACGCTGTTGGCTCTTGTTTCCCCTATTTTAAGAGACAAGCCGTCCACCTCCGAGCGCTCCTCTCTGTCCACCACTTCATCGCTTGGCTGGGCTCCCCCCTGTCTCACTGGCAGATCAAAGGAGTCATATGATCCAGACGGGTTCTGGGTTCAAACCCATGATGCGAGAAAGCCGCGCACCCCAGAAAACTCTCCCCCCCCCCCCCCCCCCCCCCCCCCCCCCCCCCCCCCCCCCCCCCCCCCCCTCAGTCGGTCTCCCTCCCTCAGCCTCTCTCTCTCTCTATCCCTCCCCTCCCTTTGGTGTTTGCGTTTCGGTGAAGTGTAGACCTGCTGTGTTTGTTCATTAGGAATCCTCAAACAGAGGGGGAGTATAGGCAATGCTGTGTTTAGACTAGTTGAGAAGTGCGCTGCTAGCACTAGTAAGAAACAGGAGAACCAAGCGTGGCAAAGTGTGTCAAGGCATGGTGCCAACAAGCAACGGTTGCAAGATTGTTGTTTTTATTGCAACTTTTACACCTTAAGATATATTCTATGTTTTGGCATTAATTAATGTTGTTAGCCAACAGCAAATGTATATTATTAGATATTATCGAAGTGCCACTTCAACTTGCTATTTATTAGTGTTTGTTTAACGTATGACTAGTGTGGATAAATGTGGCGAAAAAACGTGTTTATGCAACAGTCCAAATAGAAGTAAGTCCCACTGAAAGGCCTTTTTGTAACCGTGGAGAAGTTCAGCTAATGCAAATGCTATGAAAGCCTATAATATTATTTACTTATATTTCTGTTTGATACAAACACTTTGCCAGTGGCTACAGACAAGCCCTCCCCCACTTGGTGGAATGTGCAAGCTATGGAAAACAGCAAAAGCTTGCGAGATCCCCATTCTCTGTTTGCACAATGGCTTTCCAAAGACCAACAAAAAAAACAAAAAAAACGGCACGTCAATGCTAGCCCCTAATATTTATGAAGACCACAAGCCGACCGAAGGTCTGTGGCTTCCGAGCGCCCTTGGAAAGTCAGAAGCTCGTTTTTATTTGTTTTTCTATCTGTGCGCCTGACAGCGCCATTTCGACTGTGTTTTTGATGGATGGTTGCCTGTGGGGCATTCGCGGCATACAGGCCATTCCATTGACAGGCAGGGGACCTCGGGGCCCCCCCGGACCCCCTCTGGGCTGTTCTCTAACCAGGGGGCCCTGTCACCGCCCGCCACATACGTAGCTTGGGTGCGAGTTACCTTTTAGCCGTGTCCTGTATCCCGGCGGCTGCTGTAGTGTCTGCGGGAGCCGCGTTTGGACACTTGGACTCGGCGGCGGAAAGTGTTGCAGTTTGCATTTGACACGTTGTTTTCCTGCTAACCGAAACCAGGGCCGCTCCTGTGTTCTTGTTGACATGAGCCAAAACATCGAAAACGTCCACCTGTTGCTCAACAGCAGGAGGCAATCATGGCTCAAAGACTTTGTTTGTACAAGACGAATACCAATACCAAACCAAATTAAATGTTAATCTTACAGTATTAACCTCCATCCCCTCTACTCAGAATACTGTACTCGCGTCATAGATCACCATACCCCTACATGGTATTACCCCACTATAACTTCCACAAACTTTGTCTAAAACACAATTTGAATCTGAAAAGAGTTCATTTGTGTGGGCACCGGTCTCTCTCTCTCTCTCTCTCCCTCTCTCTCTCTCTCTCTCTCTCTCTCTCTCTCTCTCTCTCTCTCTCTCTCTCTCTCTCTCTCTCTCTCTCTCCCTCTCCCTCCCCTCATGCTATATCTGGACTCCTGATTATATTGTGTACAAACACACAAACTCACATACACACACACACACAACCCCTATACTTTGTCTTCAGTCCGGAGCCATTGAATAACCCTCGACTAACCCTTCCTCTCTGCTGTTGTTTGCCCCTCGCGAGCCCTTTGGCTGATGTATGTGCCCTCCGCTTTTGCTTCCAGGACTGCACTGTTTACGAGATGGAAGAAAAGATTCTGGACGTGGTAAGTGCCCCTCCTTGTGATCGCCGCCGCTGGGGGGGGGGGGGGTTGTGTGTGTCCCTTACGCGCCGGAAAGACCCGAGTGTGTGTAATGTGGAGAATGGGATTGTGTGCCGGCGTGCGTTGACTGGTGGGCCTGTTCAGTGAGTGCAAGTGAGTGCAGTGCGTGGAGGGCAGACGTGGGGGGGCTTTTTTTTACATTGCCGGCGGAGGAGGCGGGTCTTGTACGCCTCCCGCCGTCAATCAGGGCTTCCTGTTGCTGACAGTCTCCAGACCTCTTGGTGTTCTGGCTGGACTTCCTCTAGCATGCTATAGCTCTCTCTCTCTCTCTCTCTCTCTCTCTCTCTCTCTCTCTCTCTCTGTCTGTCTGTCTGTCTGTCTGTCTCTCCCCCATCCTCCTTTGTTTTTCCTTAAATGTCTTTTCCCCCCTTATTCTCCTTGCTCTGTTGGAAATGTTCCCTCCAATTTCCTCATGCTCTGCCTGTATCTGTTTTAATAATCAATACGATCTGACTTGCACCATAATGTTATCACAATGGATTTGGGATATTAAACAGGCAAGGCAACACATGTCGACGGCAGACCTGATACTGTGGTTTTATTTTTTTGCGTGTTGGAATGGTGCCAGGGCCAAGTGAAAGGTTGGCAGGTTCAAGGCGTACTTAATTGCTCCCTGACTCTGTTTGTGTTTTGTCTGCAGTCTAAGGTCTTGAACGGTATCTGCGATCAGACCGTCAGAACCACCTCTGACCCCCTAATGAGCCAATCAACGTGCCTGGAAGAGGTCCAGCTGACCAATATCAAACCAGGGGAGGGTCTGGTAAGTGATGCAAAACAAAACGCTGCGTATGTGCGCGACAATTTTTGACCAGCTTGAACTACTGACAGCGTTTGTCAAATTGTGAGTGTTGTCATACTCTGCTCTGGCGTGGGGATGGTGTTTTAGGATATTGCTATGTTAATAGGCATAACTCGGGCTGTGTGTGTCTCCTCAGGGTATGTACATCAAGTCTACCTACGATGGTTTGCATGTCATTACTGGAACCACAGAACATGTAAGTACGGTATTATTACGTTGTGTTTGTGTTTCTAGATTTTAGTCCAGTACTCATTTGAATCTCATTTTAGCAGCCCTAATTAGCTGTAATGAATATCTATTAGTTTCAGTTGACTAAGGGCACACCACTCAGTGGATATTGGTATTGACAAGTTTCCATTTAGATCCATTAGTGTAAGCTCCTATTGTGGACTTGATGGTTTGTTTTACTTGGTTAGTAATTCAATTTTTCAGTCATGTTCCAACAAAATTCCATCAAAGTCTCACATCACAGTGTTCTTGAATTAAACAAATGAGTTGGAAAAAGAACGAAAATACATATACGTCAAACACATTATTAAACAATGACCCAAAAGGTGTAGGCTGAAGCCAAGGTTTATTAATGCCTACCCTTTTTTTTTTACAGTTACCCAAAATATACAAGGCAATTCATTGCACAGTAAATACTTACTTTTTAGTTGAAATCAATCAATTCAATTACTATCAATTACATTTGCTCTAAACAAGTTTTCATAAAGTAACTTACATAAAGTGCTGCCGTTCCTTTTTAAGGTGATTCCATAATTTGACTCATCACCGAGCACCACAATAAGAGATGTTCACAGTCACCCAGAAGGGTCCTATCTTTGCCTGTGGCGGCGTGCCAGTGACTAATGCACACCCACGTCAGCATCACGGTCATGGTCACACGCCTCCTGTGTTTAATTGTGATGCAGGCGCAGCCTCATCATCCATAATGACTGGTTAATCCAGTTTGACATCTGTTTGACTGGAAACTAAATCTACCTGAAGTTCCCTTGTTTTTTTCCATTGTGTGGATTGTGTGATTCATACGGAAGTATGAATTATATTCTTTATTTAAGTTGTTGGTTGGGTTGTACTTGTTGCAATTAAAAAAAATCAGGAAATGAAAGGTTCAACAGAGTATCAAAATGTAAATCTAGATTGATAATTCTACTTTGCGGTCCATCTTTAGCACTTTTACCACATATACACACATTTTAACACTTAAACGCACTATATTATTGTGTGTATACGTGAGTACACAAAAAAGTGTAGTGTAGTCTAGTGCTCAATTTTAATCAAATATACACAGGCACATAGATTTGTTTCATTATTATTTGACACTCACACACTTAATTATTAGATAACAATTATGTTGTAATAACATTTTTTTTATCATTTTTGAAGGGAAATAGATTCTCATGTAATTACCAGTGCAGGTTTTTTAAATTCATGAATGAATATATTGTTTTGTATTTGTCATTAGTCCCCAGCGGACCTGACCAGGAAGATCCACGCTGGAGACGAGGTGATCCAGGTCAACCAGCAGACAGTGGTCAGAAGCTCTCTTTAGCCCTCTTCTCTTCTCATAACTATCACGTTTTCATAGAAAGAGCTGTATAAACACACACTGTGTGTGTGTGACAGGTGGGCTGGCAGTTAAAGAACCTGGTGTGCAAGCTCAGGGAAGACCCCAAGGGAGTCGTCCTGCTCCTTAAGAAGAGACCGACGGGCACTACAGGCTTCTCCCCCGCCCCGCTGAAGAACATGCGCTGGAAGCCCCCGGTGCCACAGGTAAGCATATCATACACACATACAAAACACACGCAAACACACACACCCAAACTCATCCTAAGCTTTGTTCTTTGAAGTTCAGCGCCAGCAGCCCGTCTGTCATTGTCTATTCCTCTGAACCAATTATCCGTGTTTTGAGGGAGTAGGCTTCAAAACAACAAGTGCAGACAAGTATCCGACCGCCACCCCAAGAGTGCCAGAGAACAAAATGCAAATGTGAGCGTGTGCATGAGAGGCAGCAGACCCAAACCAAAACCGAAGTCATGTGATGTTATTGTATTTTGGAGATGGAGTTGTCCATCTCGCCGGGCCAGTGATGTTGAAAGCGTTTTTTTAAGGAAAAAGAATGTGTGGGGCTACAGCACCGGGCTGGAGGTTTAACGCCACGGTGCATGTGGTCATGAGACAATAACGAGAGTGATGTGTTAGAAACAAATCAATACAAGTTAGGTCATCAAGCCTTTTATCCCAGACAAAGGAACAGGGGAAATGTCTGGGTCCACCCTCATCAGGGGAAAAGGTCACAAACAATTCCCAATAGCTTTTTCTTCAAAGCAGAAATAAATGTCGGAACTGCCGACAAATAATGGCTGTTTAATAAAATTATGTAACATAACCAAATATATTGCTCTCCCTCGTGTGGACAAATTAGACTCAGGCACAGCTCTTAGCCTTGACCCCCAGCACCTGGGTCCCACAGGGCCGGTTCCACAGTGAAGACAATGGGGGCCCTTGTAACCCTAGACTTAAAAAAAACAAAAAAAACATGTCATGCTGTGGTACCGTCTGTGATGATATATCAGAGTAGATATCTAAAGCATCACAGAGAGGCGCCTCACCACTGAGTGACTTGTTCTTGTGGCTCCTTGTTCCAACCCGTTGCCGTTGCCATATCAGAGCTCCCCATCAGTGTGTCTGTGACGTAGCAGGACTCTGGGAGGCTAAACAAAGTGGACCCCCCAACACTGATGTTTATGAATGAACAACACCTCTTTGTTGTTAAGAAAGCTATCCAGTAAGCTAAGGTGGAACCTGTTTAGGAAGAGAGACATTTTACACAAGCGGAAATGGGTTTGGACCCATTGTTTGCGGTATCAGTTGTTGTGCCTCAAAAACAAGGAATGTAGGCATGACGTATTGTTGTTGTTTTGTAGGTCCTAAAGAAAGACTGAATAATTGCCAAGCGTCCAGCTGAGCTTTAAGTGCTTGATAGTCTTTTGTTGGGGCACATAGCTGCGCTCGTATCATTAGCTACCTTGAAACAATAACCTTTGTATTCGTATAATTATTTCAAGGACATAACTCATGTTGACTTGCTTGCTGGGGACAATACAACTATACAAATTGTGTGTAGTGAACCTACCGAACTCCAAGTTGCATGGATGACTGATTGTGCCGATCTTTCCAGAACAATTCCTCCCTGGTGAAAGCCCAGTCGCCCTACGGCTCCGCCAACGGGTCAACGAAGAAGGAGAAGCCCGCCATCATGGATTTGTACCTTCCCCCTCCTCCAATAGTCCCCTATACTCCGCGGTAAGCGCTCTGTTTTTCATTGGAGACATGAACTGATCGAAGTACAAATAATACAAATATATCATATGTCATACCTAATTTGTACTTTTTTTTGGGGGGGGGGGGTCATTACATTACTATTTTAATCCTTCGGACCGCTCATCCGAAATTCATAGAACCGTAGTTCGTGTAACCTTTGATGATTACAAAAAAACTGTGAAACAATGTCTGCAATCAATGAACTGAACCTCGGCCATCCATTGACCCATTCCTGAAACCAGGAACTTAAACCTCTGACCCCACTGTGGTACCCAATTACTCGCTCCCCGACTGTACCCTACACCTCTCTCCTCGCCCACACTACCATCTGTTCACCTTCATCCCACTCCATCCGTAGCCCCTGGAGGCCACAAGCTCACTTGACTTCTGTGAGCCTACTGCGTCGTCATTAACAATACGGGACAGAAAAACATGACTTCATCTTGCTTTGCCTCGCCATCGCCACTGTATGACACACTGTGTGGCGGCGGTGCAGTGAGTGAATGGCTGCTCTGTGTTCCCTGCTCTGTGTCGCAGGGAGGGGAGGACCGGCTCCCTCTCCAGCACCAGCAAGACGAGACACGGCGGCTCAGAGTCGCCAAACTCCTACCTGGACCAGGAGAGCAGAAGGCGCTTCACCATCGGAGACTACGACAAGCTGGGGGTGGGCTACCCCGTCGAGGCCAACGTCATTCAGCCCAGGATGCGGGAGCACAAGCCCGCGCGTAGTAAGTGTCGCGCGGATGCAATCGCGTCAATATGACATCGGCGGTTGGTAAAGGACATCGTGTAGGGATGATTTTGACTTTGTTTATTTATATGAGGATGTTTTTGTGTCGTTTCAGGCAAACCCCGCCCCCTCTCCATGCCGGTAGATACCTGTCTCGGGGTGGCTGACCCGTATGCTAAGCCCTGGTCACAAGGAAGAAAAGGTGTGGAGACGTAATTGTCTTTTGTTTTCACAAGAATATTTGTATAATCTTCAAAGCGTTGTACACATTGAGTTTCAGGTCATGTTACCTTCATGGGGAAGTATCGATAGTGATATCACATTTCAAAATGTCTGAAATCAAAATGACGTATCACAATCCTGCCGTCCCGGAGGTTTTTACGACTACAACAACAGCAACCATTCTGCAAAGTAGCGTGATCCGAACAAGTCAAGCCAACCCCTTTTTTTCTCCTTTTCGGTTCCAGGCGAAGACCTGCTGTACAGATACCTGAGCAACGAGAGGATCCCCACGATCGCAGAGGAGGTGTCCTCGGTGTGCGCGCCGCCCTACAGGCCCGGAGGGGAACGGCACTTCACCAGAGGAGTGGACCACATCCGGGGGGGCAACCGCTACCACTCCAACTCCGACCTGCACAACAGCGCCACCATCCCCTACCAGGACGACCTGAGGAAGGCCCCGGTAGGCCCTGCCCCTCCCACCAAACGCATCCCGGCAGAACGCTCGCTACTGGTCAGTTGGATCATGCGGCTTAAGCTATTGACTCACTGATGATGCGCTTCCTGTCCACCGGGGCTTCTGTTCCTGTTCTTGTTCTTCCTCAGTGCCTTTTTGAGTTCATATTTAAAAAAAAAAAAAAAATGTCTGGCTGTTTTCTGCCAGGGTTTTTTTTTGTTGGGCTCTCTGTCGCGCTATTCTGAACCCCGCCCCCAACCCCCTTTTCTACCTCCATACCGCCCTAGTGTCAGTACTATAACTTCCACTACTACTACTACTACTACTACTACTACTACCAGCTACTACTACTTTTCAACAGAACTCGTGTTCGCAGAAGCTGCTGCAACGCGTCCATACCAATTTTTAACAATGCCTACTACCACCTTCACTCTCTACCCCCCTACTGCCAAACTCAAGAGGATATATTCAGGTCTAGGAGACATTCTCCTCCTCATGTGCTGCCGTCGGGACTTCTTCTGTACATATTAAGTTATAATAACATGTTTGAGTTGAGTTGCTCTGTGGGAGCATTGTTTTTTTTTTTTAAAATATATATATATATATTTTAGTTGCTGGGATCACAAGAAACGTGTGTTAATAATCTTGTTAATACTGCGATTGTGTGCATTTTTGGTTGTGTTTGTGCTAATGTTTTTCAAAAAACAATTACGAAGAAAGAAATGCAGTGGTGGGTTTAACACATTGTTTTCCTTTATTATACTTTTTTGGCGATCAGTCGCAATGGCAACTACCAATTACTGCCTCGTATGAACTATGCACAAAATACAATGATTTATATTGTTGCTTGAGTTGAAGGGTCAATGCTTCTTTGGTTGGTATGGAGGACAAGGTTTTTATTCAATCTTTCTTGTTGTCGCCACCAGCAAATATTTTTTCCTGGTCTCTGAGCTATGTAATCTCTAATGTTTCTATACACTACTACATCCTGAACTACTACATCCTGTTTTCGGATCTGCTCTGTAATTTTGTAAAAAAGACCCTTATCTTCTGCTGGTGGACGTGATTAACAGCTGTTAGGCACTGTTTCTCCAAGTTAAATAGTCTTCTGTTAGCTTTGCCGTTAGGTCGCAATTTGGTTCACCAAGGACAGTATTATTTAAAATAAATAAGGATTTAGAACATATGGGTCAAATCGGATTATACATTTTTCGGCCTTTTGTAAGATTTGTATAGAATTTCATTAAAATATGCAGTTTATTTCAGTGTCCCTTTGTATTGTCTTTTTTTTATATACAGCTCTACATTCGCTTGTCATTCAAATCCCACATTTGGTGATTTGTGTGTGTGTGTGTGTGTGTGTGTGTGTGTGTGTGTGTGTGTGTGTGTGTGTGTGTGTGTGTGTGTGTGTGTGTGTGTGTGTGTGTGTGTGTGTGTGTGTGTGTGTGTGTGTGTGTGTGTGTTAATTATACGCCTTGGGCTTCCGCACTCTGCATGAAGGTTCAGCTGAGTGATGAATAGTTCTCCCGCTTGCCTTGACCTTTTGAAGTTGACCTGACCTGTTGTTTTGTTTTTAAAAGCATGCGGTGGAAATAGCTTGCTCATTCCCAAGCCTCTCATCTCAAACTATAAGGTGATGCTTGGGGGTGCAACTGACTGGACGCTCAAGCTAAAAGCCGGAAAATGTTGCTAAAAGCCATTTTGAAAGCTTAATTTGATTGTATCTCTCATTGGAAAATCTGAACTTTACTACAAATGGGTCTCTGATTGCTATGTGGCTGTTTCAGATTTGCGCTGTAGCTGTTGTCTTGCTTGGAAGACATGTTTGGCCTGTGAATGAAGCCATGAGGCACGTTTTAACCTTTTGGAAATGAAGATGTGCCTGTTGTTATGAAGAACGAGCCTTTTAATCTCCCCCCCCCCATACACACACACACCCTGTCCTTTCTCTCCGTTCCTCTGTTGTCTTTATCTTCCTCCTTCCTAGCTCCTTATACTCTCTGCTCTGTCTTGCCAAGGCATGGATGCCTGCGGTCCCTCACTAATTTGCACTGGCTGAAGACCTGTGGTCTTTCTAAATGTTACCTGCGCTGTCCTAGCCCCTGCTTGCTAACTCGGCTAACACTAACATGCTTCTGCTGCATATCATAACATGAGTAAGAGGGCAATGAACTCAGAGGGTTTGGTCGTTTTTCGTCTGCATATGCTGAAAGATTTGCCTCGCCTTGTTAAATAACTCGCAGTGGGTGTCACGTTTAAAAACTGAAATATATTCCAGTCAATAGGTGTAGATGCCGCAGATTTACATAATGCACATATACACACATCATATACATTATATGCATATTGATTTTATTAGATGATGGAGACAACCAAAATAAGAATTACAGTTTGACCTTAAACAACCAATATCCAATCAAATAACTACACACATCTTTATATATCACAGGGATCTGACTGGCGTTCTAGCAGTGACTTCCTCAACAGGTGAGTGCATCCTATCCCTCTCCTATCCTATCCCCATACATTATATACACACACAAAGAGTGAGTATTGTATCGTCCAATCAACTAATAGAACAGTATTTTTAGGTTAATGGGAAATACACTTAAAATTTAGACAAACTTTTCTATTCAGCATAGCAATTAAAAACATTTCAAGATCCCTTCAAAATCTAAAGGAGCCATCCTTGTGCCTACATCACATACTTGTGGCCAATCACGATTCCCTTACATTTCAAAATTCAAATAAGACCAATCCTATGCTAGATAACAAGACGGCCCCACAGGAAGCCATCACCACACACACACACAGTGTGTGAGCTTATACTTTTCTGTATAATCAAGCTAGGGTTAGGCTATAGGATGCTTAACATAGCATTAAGGAATGTCGAACGAGACTAATGATGTTGTTGAATGAGCCGTAGGCTGCGTCGCTACGTGGAGCCGCTACGTGAGGCTAACGAGAGTTTTGAACTGTTTTTTGCAGTTGTGTGTAATGTCGCTTTTCAACATGCATGCTATAGTTTTCCTAGTTTCTTTGATTTAACATCATGAAGGCGTCATACTGTGTGTGTGTGTGTGTGTGTGTATATGTGTGTGTGTGTGTGTGTGTGCCACCAGATGTGTCAGTCTAATTAGCAACTCTCACTCCATGACCAACCCATCGTTAAACAGAGATGAGTCAAAATCGGGAAGATTTACGGCTGGGGGAGGACAGGATAATTTTTGAACATTTTTTTCCGTCAGGAATCCAAAGACAAGAAAGACGAGCCTGAAACTATTTCATACCCAGAAATTGCAGGGTGAGGCCTCGTGTTGCCGTCTGACGTATTTTGAGCTCAGGGAAGACTGGATGTTGTCTACAAGTCCACTGTGGCCAGTCGCCAAATGTATTATCAGTGCCCATACCACACAGGCAAAATGTCAAAGCCTCAAACCTTTACCCACAAAGGCTATTTTCCTAAGGACTAAATCAAAGCCAGCTGTGTTGCAGCATAAGAGAAAGATAATGGTTCGTTTTTGGATGAGCTATTGCAGCCATAAGTATATGTTGTACATTTTCTGCCGGCCACTTTTGACAGAGTCGAAGTGCGACAGTACGAGCTAAAGCCACTGGGCATACAGGGGGATTAGTGACGTCTCTCACGTTTACTGTAAATGAAGTCTCAGAGAAAACAATGCTAACCACGGGCGAACATCACTATAGGTGGTCTTACTCAGACCTGGTGGCTGTTGGGGGGAGGGACACATTCTTATCTTGTTGTCTTTCTCTTACAGATATAGTCAACAACACATGCGATCCTGGTCCTTTTCTCAAGCGGTAAGACGTGTGTGTGTGTGTGTGTGTGTGTGTGTGTGTGTGTGTGTGTGTGTGTGTGTGTGTGTGTGTGTGTGTGTGTGTGTGTGTGTGTGTGTGTGTGTGTGTGTGTGTGTGTGTGTGTGTGTGTGTGTGTGTGTGTGCGGGGAAATTGGGCTGGACACATGCGGTGTGGCCAGTGTGTTTTCAGAACAAATGAGATTGCTTTCCTAGATGGGAAAAGGTGAAGAATTTCGATGGCCTTGACCTCTGCTCACATGGCACAATGGGTGGGGGGCGGACATTGTTCTTTATTGACAAACCTATTAAAATCTTACACAGAGATATGCTGACGGGAATGTTCTTTCAGACGTATGTGTGTAAGTCTAGGCAACACACACACACACACACACACACACACACACACACAATACTAACCACAGTTGACTGCAGTAAAGCTCATAAACTTCAACTGACAGCATTAAAAACCCATTACATAATAATTCCAATATTAATCAAACATTGTCCTTGTCTTTTCCGAATGTCTGTTATTTGACCAAATTCTGTAACCACACATTACAGGGAACTAAAGCTACTATTGAGGGGTTGTCGGTGTAAATACAGTCAGCACTTACACCATGGCACAATTGACTGTGGCAGATGTGGGAATGGAATGGCCACAAGGGAAAACTAGGGACACACACACACACACACACACACACACACACACACACACACACACACACACACACACACACACACACACACACACACACACACACATGCCTCTCCACAGTAACATAAGATGGTGTCAATCCCTCACTGGAGCATACCACTCTGGGACCGCCACAGGGGTCAGAAGGATAGGTGCATTACTGACAAATGGGACATTTTTTTGGGGGGGGGGGGACTCTTATTGCTTGTCTAATGGTGACTTGTTGTGGTGTCAGAGACGGAGGAAACCTGGACCCCCAGCTGTCAAGAAGTTGGAGGACCCATGGATGGGAGGGCATAAGGTGGAGGCGATGCATTCTATGGCATTCACTTTGGTTTGGTTCGTGTGTGTGGATTGGGCAGGCATGCGTGCGTGTCCTGTGATATGTGTAAATTCTACTCCTGAACGCATTTGCTGTACCATAATCAGAAGTATTTTATTTTGCACACATACAAGGAAAGAGACTTGGTGAGGTTGGTGCATAAAAGACAAAAGGCAACACCATATAAGCAAAACATGAACAAAATATTGAACAAGAACAATTAAAACAAAACATGAATTAACAATATTTACACACTCAGTTATTAAGACCTATAAATTATAAATGATGTAGTTTATGAAAGGCTGAGGCAATGAGAGAGCTAGGCCATTAAATGGATATGAACATGTACACCACAGAATAAATATAAACAAATATAGACAAATACAGAAGAAGCCTTAGTTAAGTTAAGTGTGTTAGTTTAGTGATCCCAGGCCATTGACCCTGCCTTCCATTGATTTCAATGATAATTGAACAACAACAATGGTATTAACCATTGATAATAGCCATGGTGCCCAGTGTCCATGGATCCTCTAGTTCAGCTCTAGAGGGGCAAGCAGAGCTATAGGAGCTGACCACACTGGTCAGCTCCTCCCTGGCCAGGTCATCCTGCTGGTCTGACTCGCTAGAATCTGATATGACCTCCCTAGCGCTGCAACCCGCCCACCCAGCCATCCCCCCTAATGCACCATGCCACTCAGTGCCAGTGTGAGATTCTCCAGCGAAGAATAACCGCTCTGTTTTCTCTCTCTCTCTCGCTCTCTCGCTCTCTGTCTCTCTCTCTCACACTCACACTCACACTCACACTCACACACACTCAGCAGCAGAGATAGGTCTTGGGGGGGATATTAGCTAAGTGCCGTGACAATTCTCAGCATGGAGTGTGATGGGAGATTGAGTTTACAATGGTGTGACCAATCAACATTCTCATGAATCCTCTCTGGGCCTTTTGACATGAGTTTCAGGCAGATTACCTCAGCCCCCCCCCCCCTGCCCTCCTTTCTTATGTACCCAATAAACACTTGTGTGAACCCCCCCCCCCCCCCCCCCCCCCCAACTTAAATCACTTTAGTTGGCCATGCTAAGGATTGTTCTCCCTTCTCTCTATCTCTTTGTCTTAGAAATAAGCCGGGTAGAAACTGAAGTGTTGTTGACTATGTGTCTGTTATGGATTAAGGGTGGTGGTGTTGTTAGGGGGGGGGTGGTTTTGGTTTACTTGTGAAATAAAAGTGAGGAATGAGGTTTCTATGAGTATTGGGAAGGGAAAGAGGGAGAGAAGAAGAGAGGTATTGAAAGAGCAAGGGAGAAAGAGAGACCGATATAGCCAGGGATTTGAGCATGTCTGTTGGTTTACCACTGCCCAGCGCAGACAGACATAGCCCACCACCACAACATCCGGCCTCTCGGTCGGAGCAGGGTACGCTTCTTCCATCTTCAGTGTGTTTTGGCAGGAACAACAGCCGATGTTATGTCTACAACGCCAGCTCACCACAGAGGCGCTGAACAGCGTTGTGGGCCATGCCATCAAGCCGACCCCACAGGGGCCCTGCGTTTCCCCTACCAACCACAGCTATTAAGGAGGCTATCGGTGACACCTTCCCTATTGCCCCCACACACAATTCACTGGAAACTGCAAAGCAACAGCAACTGCAATGGCATAGGTTAGTGAGACAGTAGCAGACGTCAAGGTGTTAAGGCTGGTGGGGTTATGGTGTAGTAGCATAGATTGGAGTAAAAAAAAATTAGAATAGTGCTTGGACAGTTCTTGCATTGTAGGACAGCGACACCTAGTGGACATTTGCAGTAAGCGGTGCAAAACCAAACGAAACAACGACTCACTTATGGGAATAGTATTTTACATTTTTTTTGTTTCGCAGTCCTTCACAGAAACCACTTTCACTTGGAAAACCGTCGAGGTCATCTTCATTTGGTTTTAGTTGCTTTATTTTTAATCGACAACAGGATCGTTGATGATGCTAAGATTTGCTGAGGTTGCGTTGCCAGGTAGGAGATGCTGGACACGTGTTCACTTGATGTTGATGTCGGTGCACTTTTAGTTTTGGTCTGTGTGACCCACTTTGCTACATGTGACATGGGACAAATACTGACTAAAAATAACTAACAATAAACAAAAAAACTTTTTTCCGACCGCATTTTTTCCTCTGCAAAAAAAATGCCCCCCCTCCCCATCATGATGTTGCGCCACTGAACAAGATGCCAGACCTGTTCTGTGATCATCATGAAACCCACCGGAAAACCAACACGTTGTGTTTCGCGATTAGAAAGAGGCAGTAGGCGTGTGTGTGTGTGTGTGTGTGTGTGTGCGTGCGTGCGTGCGTGCAGATGTCTTCAGATGGGGTCTGTCTCTGCATGACTTGGATATTATAGCCTACTGCCTGTGGGTTGAATCTGTAATTCCGCCTACAGTGTGTCGTTTGCGGTAAGGGTGACTTTCTTTCTTTGTCATTTCATTTGACGTATTTATTCTGACTCTATAGGCTATAGGCTGGTTTTTTATTTGTTTATTTATTTTTCGTGTGTAGTTTATGTTTTAGACGTGTATGGACGTGGTTCGTCGGACCGATCGGGCTTGTAGATAGTTGAGGTCTGGGCTGTGGGGGTCCCCAGGTGTGGGTCCCCGAGGTGTGGCGGTCCCGATGTGTGGCGGTCCCCAGGTGTGGGGGTCCCGATGTGTGGCGGTCCCCAGGTGTGGGGGTCCCCAGGTGAAGTTATCGATCGTCGATCGATTTATCGTAGATTACATTTACAGTTTACATGTACATTGTAAATGTACATGTAAAAGTGTAAACTGCAGTCAGACATTTGTGTGGAAATGGTTTATATCATCTCCAAGATGGACAAACTAGGCCTAGTGGTTGTAATTATTTAGTATTGTAATGGCATTCGAAAGTATTTCCTATTTTAAATGACACTTTAAAAACAAAACAATTTTTTTTTTTAAATCAAGCAACATTTCTCTTTTGGGGATGAGGAACTCATGGTTTTGAGGAAGTTTGCCAATAACGAGACTGTTCATTCCTGCTGCTGTCATGTTGACCATGTCTCTTTCACCATCGCTTTATAGGTCTGTTAAACTGTGAAACTGAGTGTATAAATATCTCAGTAAACCTGTGTGGGCCTACCCTAACCGAACCTAAATGTATATCTGGGCTTTAGGTAAAGGTTTGAATTGAGTCATCAGCCTTTATACTTGCTGCTCTGATTGTAACCCTTGGTTTCCCTTGTCGCTTGTTGACTCGTGACTTATTTCTTCATTTATTTATTCCCCTGGAGCTCCCATTTACAAATACCCTTATTATATCCCACTATTATTTCATCAGTGAATGCCCCCCATTATCATACTTTTTTTGATTAAAAAAAAAGAAAGATGATGACTCTGTTTACAGCTTCTTCTTCTTTGCTGCCACTGTGTGACTGAGTTGCAATGTCAGCGTATGTCATATGCATTAGTTTTCACCTCCGCCTTATCTTTCGATAGGCTGCGTTCCCCATATCTCTGGCCTCCTCCTCCATGGCTGCGGATGACTACAACCCTGTGAGTATAGTACTGTTCATTGTCCAAACACCCCACTGATATTCAACAATCTCTGCATTGCTTTATATCATCACTCTTTGAACCTCAAGCATCATGCAGAGAGAGAGAGAGAGAGAGAGAGAGAGAGTTAGAGAGAGAGTTAGAGAGAGAGAGAGAGAGAGAGAGAGAGAGAGAGAGAGAGAGAGAGAGAGAGAGAGAGAGAGTTAGAGAGAGAGTTAGAGAGAGAGAGAGAGAGAGAGAGAGAGAGAGAGAGAGAGAGAGAGAGAGAGAGAGAGAAAAAGAGAGAGCGATAGAGACCCACCCACCCACCCACCCATGTGATGTGAGAAACAGGATGTTCCACATTGTAATCAGCTACCACGCAATAGATTGAAAGTGTTTTTTTCTGCTTCTTCTTCTTCTTCTGTCCTGCGCTGCGTCTGCTTGGTTGATTCCCTCCAAACCACCTGTCCTCCAAGGTCTCCCTTAGAAACAAGTCCAAGAAGAAGAGTTCACGTGGAGGTAAGCTTGTCATCCTAGTGTGTGGATCCATCTATCTCGCTCTCGCTCTCGCTCTCGCTCTCACTCTCGCTCTGTCACTGCGAACTGTAATTTGGCCTTACTTGTGCGTGTGTTTGTCAAGTGACAGGGCAATTGAGGCATGTTGCAGACTTGTCGCGGAGGGTGCATTTAATCCATACAGAGCATTCACAGTGGGATATCAGGTCTATTTAAGCTCTGCACAATGCACATTCGATTGTTATCCCTGTAGAGAAATTATTGTTTTGCCGTGTGTTTCATATTGGAAAATGGAAGGTAGGTTTTATTTAATGCAATTTGATTTTCGCGTAGGTTTAGGGGATCTCACATCACTTTTTATTCCTCCGTCGCACGGCATTTGCTGAGCTATTTTGGCGTAGCAAAAACAGAAGTAAAGCAAGACATGCAAAACGTTTTGTTAGCTGCGACTTCCATCATCGCAGACACTTCTTGAAATAGATTAACCTTTAACCTGCCGTACAGAGAGGTTTTACGTGACCACCGTATTCATATGCATCATGGGTTTGGTTGTTTGTGCGTACAGGCAATGTGACGATGAGCAGGAGAAGGATCTCAGTTAAAGAACTGGGCCAGCCCGACCACCAGGGCTGGCTCTACAGGAAGAAAGACGCCTTTCTGGGAATCAAATGGAAGAAGTACTGGTTTGTCCTCAAGAAGACCTCGCTGTACTGGTACAACAATCAGTTGGTGAGTACGTCAAGAACTCTGTGAACTCTGTATTTTAGATTCTGTCCAAGTTATCACATGTGAATGCAATTTCCTAAATTGTTTAAATATCACATGTCAAATATCTATATATCAAATCATTAATTTGATTTACAGACAAAAATGTATGTTTATATGTTATGTCCTCAAAGTATAGACATTTATTAATATGCCTTTGCTAGTTCCATGTCCATCATTCCATGTAATAAATACAAATGTTGCACGTTTTGTATGAAAGCTGAATATGGATATATTATAATTATATCATTAAAGCTACCTTATATAAGGGATCTCATCGCGAAGATAGCTTAAAGTCATTCTAAACAATTTATCCTTTATCGTGTGTTGTGCATTCAGGGCTCCTTTTTGCCGTGCAGATGTAGTGTGAGGCGTAAGGGGGTAGCAGTCAAGTCACCTATGAGTCACAATTACCGCTGCCACAGCTGGTTCCTACGCTTGCCTGTCACCGCACAGTTACCGCATGCTTTGTGTCTCTAATGGCCTCTCAGCATCTGATGCAAGCGTGACCTCCTGCCATGATGAATTAAGACTGACAGAGCCAGTCATTCAGCTCAAACGCCACAGGCTGTTCTTGTGGATTGATAAAGATTATCTTTCGATCTTTTGTGTGTTTTCAGGCCGAAAGAGCTGAGGGGTTTATTAATCTCACCGACTTCATCATCGACCGGGCAATAGAGTGCAAGAAGAAACAGTAAGTTCACACACATTTTGTCACAGTGCAGTCTGTGGCTACACGAAGCAATCTGAAGCTACAGAGTGCGAACAGAAAACTTTCCCACTCACACTTGACAGGAAGTGTTCACACAATGAATTGAACTTCATTGAATTACACTTTTTTTGACATGTTTTCTATCGACACCTCCCCCTCCGCAGTGCAATCAAAGCCTGCCACCCGCATGTCATGATGTTCTTCTTTGCTGCCGAGAGCCACCAGGACATGAACATGTAAGTCACATGGCCGTGACTCATATTCTTGGTAACAAAAAAATCCTTATTGTGTGATGTCAGAGGTTGCTATTGAATGAATTCCACGTGTTGTTTGTCCGTAGCTGGTTGAATAAGCTCGGGTTGGCTTCGATCAAGTACGAGTCAACAGAGAAGACCGCGGCCACAGGTCAGAACTCACACTGGTCACTTGGGATTTCAAAATGTCCTTTTTTCAACACTTCTAAATGACGTGGACTGTTCTGGGTGCTACGGGTTGTTTTGACGCCGGGTGTATGTGTTACATGCGTGTGTGTTCAGAGTGCTACAGTGAAGCCAGTGACCCCGAGGAAGGCGAGACACCCGAGGCGCCCCCGCCGCCGTACTGCGAGGAGACGCTGCGGAACTCTGTGGCTGCAGCCAGTCCGCCTGCCAGTGGACAGGTCAGTGTTCATTCATCTGCACAGTAGTAGTCACTGGACAACCAAATCGGTTGCGGTTATCTCTTTGGTTAGAGTCACCCAATTTTCATTTAAAGATGAGGCTAAGTTTGTTGGAGTGAATTATAGTTATGGTTGAATCTCGCTCATATTTGTATGCTTGCATGTTTACTATAGATGGCGTCCTTGGTGATATCAACTATGTTTTTAGCACAGTACACCCCCAGCCACATGGTATTGAACCGTATTTCTTTTCGACCAGGACACCCTGCCTCCGCCCTACTCCTCCCCGCTGCCCGACACCAATGGTTCGCTGTCCTCGCCCGTCAGCACCATGACCTCCCAGAGCTCCGCCTCCTCCTTAGTCAAAAACCGGCAGTCGTGGTTGGACCTGGTCTCCCAGGCTTCCCCCGTTGCCACGGAGACGACGACGACGACGGCAACGACGACGGTGGTGTGCTCGGTGCAGGTGCACATGTATCAGTCCCCGCAAGAGGAGCTGGGGGAGGAGGAGGCAGACGAGGCTTCGGCTAGTCCACAGGAAGCTTCGACTGGGGACTTGTCAGAGAGCAGCTCCCATGGTGACGTACGTGCTGCTGCTGAGGGGCAGACACAGGTGGATTTACTAGCCACTGGGGACAAAGGTAAACCATGTTTCTGTTTTTGTTGTTTGCAAATTATTTAGTCTTGGGGAGTCATTAAGCATGTGCAACATTGGTTCAAATCATCGCTTTCTTTAAGTTGTGAGCAGGAATACAGGAATACAGCCGTTGATGTTTGTACAGCACTATGGGTACCTTGAAGTAAAGGGAACTTGTAGAGCACTACGAGTAGCGTTATCTCGAAATAAAAGGGAACTTAGCAGCAGATTTCTTCACTTCTACAAGCTGTCGGCCCATTTTTATGAAGAATGAAGTATATTTCCTGTTTCTCCGTTATTGTGTAATACCTTGCATCTTCATTGGCCAACGTTAACATCAACATAACTGTCCGGTCTGGGTTAACTTGTGTAATTTAGTTCTGTGTCAGACCTTGTTTTGCCTGTGTTTAATAATTATGGATAGAGGTCTGTACTTATATAAGTTATTGTATGACTAATAGTGGACTGGAAGAAGAATACTGAAGAATAATGATGCTTGGGTCCCATTATGTTTGGACAGGGGGTCATGAAGCGAACTCTGACGAGATGGAAGAGCTGTACATCCACTTGAAGCAGGCCAGCCTCTCGCCCATCGGGGTCCGCAAGCCATCCACCAAGAAAGACTTCAGGGCCTCCTTCATAAAACGCTGCAGGAACCAGACCGTCAATGACAAACTGCACCTGATCAGGACTCTCAACAGCACACTAAAGGTACCATCTGAACTCCATCAGAAAAAAAACATATCCATTCACAAAAATCCAACATGACTTTACTTGAGTGTTATTTTTGTATCTTTGGCAACAAACAGACTTATTTTCACTGTGTTATGTAAGGGATACCCCTTCAGATATATAATGATAATACATTATTCCGCTTATTACACGGCTTCTTTCTTAAGAAATCAATAATTTGACACAAAATATAACAACAACATTTTTAAAAATCTGTTAGATTCTACAGTTGGAAATGGCGTCCACAGCAACGGTCTGTTATTCATAGCCATAATTGACCGATCAGAATCGAGTATTCAACAGAGCTGTGTAATAAATGGATGATACTAGATGATTTAATGCATCGGTTATCAGAATTACTTCCTTTATGAATAATACAATTTAATAGTCTGTACTTTTTATGATTAGTAATTATGTACTGGCTCAATAGGGGCTGCATGTTTTTTGCACAATCTCCCTTACCCACTAGCCTCGATCGTGGAAGTTAAAAACAATTATTAATTATTAGGATCTAAGAGGCCAAGAGTTGTAGTAGGGTTAGAGGTTCTGAGATGTACAGGGGTGCTAGCCCTCGCTCATTATTTAAGCAATATCACACAAGAGGGAGTGCTGTTATACTGAATATCAGCACGGCTGTGATTCTGTCGTCGATACACGCGCCATTTATTAGTTGACGGTAATAAGCGACAAAGATTATGATTTGTTTCTTTGTTTAATCATTTATTTGGCTCCGCCAACACAAATAGTTCCTCAACTGGACTGGGACTGGACTGTTGCCAAGCAACACATCAACATTTTCCTGCACACAACGATTGTTAATGTAATTAACTGTTATGAGAACAGCTGTAAAGCGGAGTGATACATGTATCGTTAAAATTGCTGTTGTACTATATTGCTGTGTCTCAATGCAGGAGCTGCATCCTTTACAGGATGCGGTCTACGAATTTAATAACGTTTTTTTTCATATAAAATCTAATAATCTAAAATGGGGATTCATGCAAAGAGACTATTCGAACATGCTAGCGCTACAAATGTAGCGCATATTCTCACAGACAGCTCTGAGTTCACAAAGTCGCATAGCATGGGTTGAACGCCATCTTGTTATGCAATCGATGATAGCTCTTTTGTGACCCATCCTCTTTAGCACAGCACCTACATTTTGCGAATTTTTAGCGATGAGGTTAGATGCATGTCCTTCATGGCATCAATTACTGCTAACTGTAAGGTGCGGTCTCAGAAGTCGACGCATCTCAACTTCTGAGTTGTCTGGAATTTTTTTTAAATCTCATAATAGTGTTCGTATTAATATTCATAATATTTATTTATGTCTTTGGCTTCTATACTAGTCTAAAGAGTCAGATCTGCAGGTGATAGACCAGGTGCTGTCAGCCCCCGAGCTAACCTCAGACGGTTTCCGAGAGTGGAAGGAAGCCCACTCAACACTGTTCCAGGAAATCTGTCTCAAAGAAGACCAGCAAGTGGCGCCAGAGGATGAGGAGCCCATAACCGAAGCAGCCAACACAGAGGCAGCCACAACAGAGACGGCATCAGCCGTTGCTGCTCCATTGGTAGAAACCAGTTTATAAAGGACTACTGAAGATGATACCATATGCCTGTAGGGCTCGTAACACTCACCCAACACTGTTGCTGTCTGACTATTGTCGGACGATTGCGAAAACTAAGTACTGCCTATAAAGTGGAAGATATTTTTTAGCACCTAAACGGTAAACGTTTGTGGTTGGTTAAAGTAAAATGTGAATTTTGTCATTTTAGTATTACATTTACTTATTGTATTACAAGCTCTGTGTTTCTGGTTGCCTTGTTGGTGTATTTTATGAAACATATTCTGTGAAAATAGTCTTAATTCCAGTGTTTCAAATTGGAAGTATAGAATAGATTTAAAGTGCATCCATCAATCTCAACCTGAAGCTAAAGATTTGTTTTAGTTGTCAATTGTTTTATATTTATCCTTTTAAATATTGGTGCCATGCACTAACACTGCCTTTCACCTGTTGTGAAATCACTGTGGTGAATCAATGTATGTTTGGATTTGCATTTTTGATTTTGATAGATCTCCGTTTGACATTGTTTTGAAATCACAATAAACCAAATCAACAATATAAATAGGACGAGGAAAAAAGCTTGTTGGCATAGGATTTATAGCTTTCTTGCCCTGTCGAAAAAACATGTAATAGGGCCATGCACAATGGTCATTTTCTCTCTAGCTTTTGCACATGCTAATCTCTATTAATTCATTAAATCGAACTGCCAAGAGCTGTATCATGTCAAAGACTTGGTCTGGATGTGCAGATATTTCTGTGATTCCATATCCAGCCATTCATTATTTATACACTATATGCTATAAAGAAGCTACAACTGAACTGCAGATGCAACTGGTTACTGCAGGGTAAGCAGTATACCTTAATTTGGAACTAATACAGAATTTTTGTATTTTTAATTTTATTGTTTGTTTTTTGAAGGATTTCATTGTTGCCAGAAAGTGTAAATAGTGTACATAGCTGTAATGTATGATTTGCATTCTCCTTTATTGATTCTGTACTAGTTGCATGTTTGCCTTTACCAATGGGAAATAAAGTATTCATGCCACAAAACGGAACATTTGATGAGAATTGTGTCATCATTTCTCACGAGAGAACATCAATTGTAGAGAGAGGAGGCATAAAGTGAGTAAAGCAGACTGCAATACCAGACGCCGCCACTTGGGACCGCTGCTCCCCCCTCCGTGTCTCGCATTAGAATTCGCATTGAGGTTCTGCGCCATATTGGCAGTCTCCTCCATCTCCCTACAAGCCTTGAGCATGCAACATTCAAACCGGTTGGGGAAGAGATTACAATATATTTTTTAAGGGTCCAGACTGCGAGCTGACTCAAATCGCCATGGAGGCTGTGAAATCTTTTAACAACGAGGTTTGTTTCAAAACACGCCGTATTTTTTCCACACAAAGTAGATAGCTAAAATGTCGAATCGGGTCGTTTAGCAACCAGTAGCTTGCAACTAGCGGGTAATGGTTAGCGGGTAATGGCAGTCTGGCACAAGGCCGCCGTCTCTGTTGCTCATGTTGGTCAAACACGGCGGATCTTATCCCTAATCGGGATCATCGCTGCGTGCCACCGTGTTGTTAAAGCGGGAGCCCTGTATCGCTCAGTCTGCAAATATCGGTTTATTTTTTATTTGCACAAATCAAAGCTAAACCTGCTATAAGTTAGCAAGTGGACGCTAAGCTAACTGCGCTAACGTGCACACCGTTTCGCCTAGCTTAGCGTCCGCTCTGCCGGCGAGCCCGTAGCCGTCGTGTTATTATCGTGATATGACTAAAAAAAATGTCACACCGTGTAGCCACGGTTGAATGTCGTGATTGTCAAAAAACGACCTATATGTGCATATTAAAAGCTATAGCTAGTGGGCAGTGCGGTGCCCAGCGATTCCCAACCCCGTTTGTCTGCAGTGCAAATGAGCCAAGTGTGGCGTTCATACGCAAGGCCATTGTTTACAAGTTGCATGAATAATGGTGCAATAGTTGGCACAACATGCAGGTATGCAGTGTTTCCAAGCAATGTGCAGGTATACCGTGTTTCCAAGCAATATGCAGGTATACAGTGTTTCCAAGCGATATGCAGGGATACAGTGTTTCAAAGCAATATACAGGTATACAGTGTTTCCAAGCAATATGGAGGTATACAGTGTATCCAAGCAATATACAGGTATACAGTGTTTCCAAGCGATATGCAGGGATAGTGTTTCCAAGCAATATGCAAGGATACAGTGTTTCCAAGCAATGTGCAGTTATGCAGTGTTTCCAAGCAATATGCAGGGATACAGCGTTTCCAAAGAGTCAGATTTGGGTTGCGTTCAAGTATTGACATAAACGTCATAACGTTGCAGGGAATACTGTGTTGCTCCATTATACCATGTTATGTTACACTATGTGCTGAACCTGAAGAAACTGTCTCGAATATATCATCTCTCTCTCTATATATATATATGGCTAAGGTGGGCTCTGTTGTCATTTTTCTTCTAGCTGTACTCGCTCAATGAGTACAAGCCCCCGATCTCCAAGGCCAAGATGACCCAAATCACCAAGTCGGGAATCAAAGCTATAAAAGTAAGTATGTAGCTGTGATGGTTGAGGCAGGGTAGAGATGTGCAAAAAAAAAAAAAAATGGATGGGAGGGGTTTAATAAAAATACAATTTAGCAACAACTTTTCAGGGATATATTTCTTGGTGTTTTCATAAAGCCTTATGACATGAAGTATCTTTTGAAGTTGTGCCACAGGCCAACATTAAACTAAGCAGTTTTCAAGTACTAGGAGTTTTAAATTACACAAGCAATACATTATAAGCAACTACTTTCATAATCGCGGACAAACCAGTACCTTTTGTAACAATGTTAACTATAGAAACAAAAGTCCAGACTTTCCAAATTCCCTAGTTTGACATTAAGATAAGATGGGATGGTACTCTATTGATCCCAGATGAGAAATACAGGTGACTCAATGCCACTGACCACAAACTATATTTGTGTCTTCTTAATATAGATATGTCTTTGTAATTAAATGTGTCCACCTTTTATGTCCAACTTCCTCCTTTTAAGAGTGTTGAATCAACGTAATGTCCAACTCTGAAAGACTCAAATAGTCCTACGTATAGAAAAATGTAATACATTGTTACAAACGTGACACAAGTGTGTCATGGCTACTGCACTTCTCTCAGCGTGTTGTTTTTGTTGTTTGACCTTTATGGAGTTTAAGTCTTATTGAGGCTAACCACCTCTTTTCCAAGAGACATGATAAGCAGCATTACACACTTGCAACAAAAAGTTTTTCCTATTGTCTTTTTAGCTGGCATTTGGTGAAGAGTAGGGGTTGGATACTAGCCTGGCTAACACCAGACTAAATCACAAATGAGATGTAGTCTGGCGACCACCTATTCATTTTCCTGTAGAGGAGGCGTGGTTCCCGATCGTCCAGAGCCGTTTATTGGGCACTACGAATGTCTATCATAAGCGTCTGTTCGTAGCTCTTAGCCAATCGTATCAATTATAACAGCGGTTAAAGCTAGCGAGTGAGTCCGGGAGAGGGCTACTCTCCTCGGACACATTACTTTGAAGCCCTGGTGACGGTCTGGAAGTGCGAATTAATAAATAAAATTTAAAAAACAGCGGTAAAAGCTAGCGTGTGTGTCCGGGAGAGGGCTACTCTCCTCGGACACATTACTCTGAAGCCCCGTATCAATCCGTACGAACGAACTACAAGCTTCCGTCTGTCGAATAGTACGCGTCATCGTCTTTCCGTCCCTCCTCGTTCTGTGATTGGATATCCACATTTCGCAAATTCTTGCGAGAGGAACCGACCATAGCCACCAGCCTGTCTGGCAGTTCGAAATTTCGAGCGCGCAAGGCAGCATGGGTATACCCAGGCTAGTTGGATACAACATTTTGGCATGAATCTGTCCACTAACTGAATCTGTCCACCAACAACTATTGCGTTGTCAGTGACTGTGTAACTTGCAGTTGCACGGTCTAGCACTGAGATTAGGGTCCTGCCTGTGAAAAGCTGGCATGCAACAGTCGTATTTCTTTTAATGAGCTCGCTGAAATATAGATCAGCAGCAGTTTTAAAACGGACATCTATTATACAGTGGCAATTCATGGACAGCACGCAAAAATATATTTCATAGCTGGAAATGCATGGATTCCATCAGCAAGTTTTTTTTTTACGACGGGAAATGTTTTCATTGTCCTGTGTAATATGGACATGTAGATGGTTTTTCTCTGTGTTAATAACATCCTGTTTTGTAGTACTGAATGATTTTATTTAATTAGTTGAAATAAATGATTTAAAGTTTTAATAACTTAATCCTACTTACACATGGGGAGTTAAACTTATAATGCACTTGCCTTTATGCATGAAAACAACCCAGCAGCTCATCTGGACAAGGCTAAACTAAGGATCTACACTTAAAATAAAAGGTAGAAGTCATCAATGATAGTCAACAGATCTGGTTTTCCATCACCTATTCAGTTCACTCTGTAGACTGGTATCTTTTATGAGTGATTGGGTTTTTAGATGGATTGCAATCACAGTTGAACACCATATTCATCTGCAAAAAACACTAGAGCAAACAGCAACATTGACGTTTTTGGACTGTCTTGATATCTAAACACTAGACACAGGAGATTCATTATTATATAGACTTATTTTAACAATGTACCGTGATCCTGGCCTGAACAATATGCTAACGTGTAATTCACTAAATTAACTATACTATGTATCGCTGACCATCTCCACAGTACCTACCATGGAAGCAGTCCTAAATTGATTTTTACACTGTCCAGTTGTAAATTAATGGCTCAAAGTAAAAGTACAAATAAGTATATTAATGCCAAGTCTGTATGAGGCATTTATACTGCCATTGTTTCCATCGTGGTAGAACCCCCCCTCCCCCCACCATGTCTTGGAAGTGAAGAGCAGGCATCTTTAGAATGACAAGGGTGTCTTTGAGGACAAATCCACTTCAAGTCATGACCTATTGAGCAGTTTAGCCTTGAGGATGGTTACTTTAATTAGGAGTAGCACAAGGGCTTAGAAGTCTCTGTGGTTTATGGAAGGGGTTGAAGTACTTAAAAGGCTTTTAGTCTCCATTAACCACTTGCCAAATGACACAAAGCAGAAGGCAAGAAATGTTGTGGTGTCTGTTGACCATATGTAGAGGTGTGCCAAGAGTACTCTATAGGCATGCTCTGTGTCTGGAGTAGGGATGTTTGCGACTAGTCATTGCTGTACTTGGTACTCAGTACCAGAAATAGTAGTCGCTTAAATGCTTTTTTTCCTTCTCTCTGAGAAAAGCATTTCTGCCAATATATAATCTGCATTTAATAGGCCAAATTAACCAATGGAAAACAACGTGTAGTTTCCCAAAACATCTAATCATTCATTTAATAATTTCATTGCGCACACACGGCGGCGCTCAGCCTCTAGTCGCTCCAGAGGCGGCACATAGTTAAAATGTCAGTCAATTCAGTCCATTTCACAGTAAAGAAACCACGATACGCCTGATTATATGTACTTATGTCTTAACTTTCTTTAGGTGTACTGAGTTTGAGCGGCTTGAATGGCTTGCTCACTCAGTTAGCAGATCAATAAAATAAATGAGAAAAAATGTGTCTTGACAGACAAATATTTATTTGGGATGATAATTTAAATTTAAACTTCAAAAGCTAGACAACTCCTAACTGTTTTGCCCACCCCCCCCCCCCCCCCCCCCTAACAGTTCAAATGGTGCGAAGTGGAGCACATTCGGTACATGAGAGCCCACTGCACGTTGAAAATGAAAAGCTACTTTTCAGCCTTTTTATGTTGAATATTGTTTGCAATATTTCAATAGCTACGTTATTGGCTAACTTATTTTGAGTTGTCATGTTTTAAGCATTTAAAATGGCTGTTATAATACACCCAATATTTTTTCAGATGTTTCGATTTATAGATTAAAATCTGCATGTTTTCAGTTCACTCTTTAGATCTTTTATGAGTGATTGGGTTTTTAGATGGATTGCAGTCACATTTGAACACGATATTCGTCCGCAAAAAACACTAGAGCAAACAGCAACATTGACGTTTTTGGACTGTCTCGGTATCTAAACACTAGACATAGGAGATTCATTATTATATAGACTTATTTTAACTATTATAATACACCCAATATTTTTTCAGATGTTTGGCTTTATAGATTAAAATCTGCATGTTTTCTGGAGTTTTCTTACTTTTAGACAAATCGACTAGTCGTTACAGAACTTCTGTTTTAAACGTAGGAAACGGAAATTAGTAGCTAGGAACGTCCCTTGTCTGGAGGAAGCCTCTTTGTTTTCGTTGGTAGCGAAAAATGACACCAAGTTGTCAAATAGTTGACTTTTAAACCATAATTGAATGTTTAAATCAGAGTAACTCCTTTGCCCAAATACATTTCAACTAAAAACATCAGACCAAACATGCTACCCAACTGTGAGTGAATTGTTGTTTCTTTGTATTGATTTAAAACAAACTACCATCACAAGAGGCAAAATTAGCAACACAACACAATTGACCACAAAATGTATTGCAAATTGTGCAATGAACCATTGTAGATGCTTTCTCCAAGAGTGAAGGACCTGTGTTTCCTACAATCTTTATTTAATTTATATCCGATTGTGGTAGTGTAAAAATCCCTACATTGCCATATTATCATGAGATCTACTTTTGCTAATTCACTGACATTCTAATCTAGCCAAAGTAACTTTTACTTATTTGCCAAAGTAAGTAAGTCTATTTTGTGTCTGACAATTTAAGCCTATAATATAATGTGTTGAATATACCCCTCCATATAAACTCTCTGTCTATAAACACACTGTCGTGTGCTATCTGGAAAGCTTGTATAGACATTTTAGTGGTCCAATCAAATTCTGGCTAAAGGAAAAATCCCATTCTACGTGAAGTTCTGTGCCATCGCCCATTTTGCATGGAAATATGTAATTAAGAAACTACCATTTTATGTTGAACTATTAGTCATTAATGGAGTACTGTTTTCCGTGTAAATATGTCATGGAAGTACGACACAATCTGAATATCAATTTGCATTGTCTTTTGAAACCTAAAATCATAGTACCAGGTTCAGCATACCAGCCATGGTGATCCGTTAACTTGTTCATGACTGTTAACCTCACTAATCCTGTTCCCTCTCATAGCAGTTTTTTGTAAAAGGACATGCTCTGATCTTTGATTATTGCTGTGCCTTATGTTGCTTGTGTATAATACCTGTTTCCCCTTCCCTCAGCAGCTCTCCCAGCTCCCCCAAAGCACTGAAAGTGAAGCAGGAGGATGGGGTGGAGAGAGTTACAAAGAGATAAGAGTCCCTAACCAGCTTAGGTAGGAGTATGGGTTGTTTCACAAGGAAGATGGAAGAAGACCAAACAAGCAAATTAAACTTTGTGTTGCTGCCACACACACAGACAAATGGCTAGTCTTGTTGATGAAATTCTCTCTTGACTGTTTGTGTTGGTCGTTTATTGGCTGAGTTCAATGGATTGTTAATTGTGAGATTAAGAAATGCTTGATTACATTGAAGTTACTATATTAAGCTATTATGTGTCTCGGGCTAATGTACTGATTCACCTGTTCTGATCTTTCATGTGGGTCAGTCCTAGAGGGTGGAGAGTGCAGATAACGCTTACTTGCTTCTTTCTCTGAAGGCTTGTTGTTTAGGAATAGTCAACTGTTTTGGTCTCT
The DNA here is from genome assembly GCA_030340625.1 of Merluccius polli. Classification (NCBI taxonomy): domain Eukaryota; kingdom Metazoa; phylum Chordata; class Actinopteri; order Gadiformes; family Merlucciidae; genus Merluccius; species Merluccius polli. Next base: position 56,736 of record JAOPHQ010006333.1, read on the forward strand.
GAAGGCTTGTAATTTAGGAATAGTTTACTGTTTTGTTCTCTGAAGGCTTGGTGTTTAGGAATAGTTTACTGTTTTATTCAAGGCAAAATAGATTCCTAGTCAGCCTTGATCCTAGTCATGGGGGTTTATAGGAAACACTTCATCGTAAGGCTTGCTTGGCTTCTTCACATATTACATCTGAACGAAGGGTGTTAAGTCTGTTTCCGTTTTAGTTTAGCATTGCTGTGTTCAGAACCACACACTAGTATTCAACCATTGGCACGTCTTCTGTTATGAACATTGAGTAAGTGGTGAAGGCTGAAGGTTATTCAGCCCTCTGTAAGCTTGTCTCCCTGGGAGTGTCTGGTTAAAAAACGCATGTAGGTTGTGTTGACAGAACTGCGGTCCGGATGGCTGGAACACATTATTCATGATCACTACACCAAACACTGACCAGGCTTATCTGCGTTGCTGATCTCTGTATTTGGAAGGACAATGCCTTCTCCACTTTCCTTAATGAATTGCAGACACAGAGATTTAGCAACATGACTGCAAGCAGGTTTTTGGGCTGTTGAATCTTTGTGATGAGCATTGATCCACACATATATTATATTCTGGTGGTGTCCGCGCTACACCTTGTGGTCACCATAATCTGTCAAGTGTAAGACTATTTGTGAAATGCCAGTTTCACCAACTTTAATCAAGGTGCTGTAGGTAAGACTCCAGAGGTTTAAAGAGAGGGAGCAGAAAAGAACAGAAGAGAGCTAGATTTTGAAACCAAAAAAAGTCTCATCCCTCACTGCTCCCTCTTACGTTTGTCCGCCATTGAGAAATGTTGCACTCACGCACCTGTGATTGACAGGCAAGGTAGATTCCCCGAACCAATCAGGGAAGAGATGCCCCGAGTGGTCAGAAATGAGCCAGGAGTGGTAAAATCTGAATTGGCTTATACAGAATCAGGCGCAGTCAACTCTAAACAGACATTCTCACTGCATTTTCAATCACCAAAAGCTGACTGCCATTTCTAACAAATTACACTCAAATAATAGCTCTTAAATCTTGCCTATAGCACCTTGAAATCTGCTTCGCTTCTGTTGTGTTGAATGGAAACAGAATTTTGAGCAAGATGGCGACAAGCGATTATGAAATTTTCAGACACGTAAAAAGTTATCACAAATATGTTTCAGTCCAATAAGGTGAACATTTGGCAATTGGTTCCAAAGCATACATACATTTATTTATACTATACCCAACCCAGACGTATGTGTCACTGCAAAATGGACCCATGAAAGTAGAAGTGGTATGTGAAAAGCTACCTGTGCAACTAGCAGAACATAGGGCTTCTACTATTGCCTAATGTTGTTCATTTTATATTTCACCCCTTCTGTATGCAATAGCAATCCTATATTGGAAACATTGAGAATATGAACATGTGATGTATTCTCCTCCTAAACGCCTGTTTTAGTTGAGCAGATTTTTGGTTTTCTTCTCTAAATACATAGATAATCCCAGGCCCAGATTCAAAGGTTGCCCATTCTTGACATTGCTTATTTTACCCATTTGTAGGCCAACTTATTGCATAGGTTGTACTCTTGCTATACGCGTACCTTCGGTGATGCAGTACACGCTTTATTCTTCAGTATTACCATAAATTGCCTCTTGGAGGACATTAAAGTTTTTCTAGTTAAAGTGTTTACTAAGTCAGGATTTACACATTACTAAATCAAAACAGGTTGCATCACACAAATTAAGTTATTACGTTGCACTTGGTCGTTACTATATATTTACACCTACCCCTAAGCAGGTGGAAATGGTGGCAATTGGTGTTCGGGAAGAGGGTGGCTAGGACCACAGTGCTCAGTGCGCACTAAGGCCCAGATCCCAGCAGCCTGTTTCTACACACTGTGCTGGTTTAACTTTCAAATTCAAGTTGAACCTCAATTCAAACTGCGCCATGCAAATCGATGTCCTCCTCTCCGGTCTTCTCCGGCACTTCCTTGTTTACATCGTAGCTTGTCGTTGATCCGTTACAATTTGGTTGTCATGACGTTGAAGCCACGACAAACTGCATGCGTATTTGTGGAGCGTGTGATGGCTGGTTTATCCTGGGTGCCATGATTGCTGATGCACCACAGGTGTGCAGCCTCACCCAGCCCAGAGTCTAATCAGTCTGACTCGGGCCAGGTGTGGCTGTAAACCAGCTATCAACCACACACGCCGCAGCATTACTAAGCTCTTATTAGGACAATACGTGGTGGTATTGGTGGTGCAAACTGCTAGTTTGAAACTAACCTGGTTACTAAGTAGTCATTTTACACTGGTGTCCAGTCCAGAAGAGCAGGGGGACTTCCTTGTACGTTGCCTTTACAGCATCTTTTTTCTGCGTTTCTATGGTGGCGTTTTTAGCAGATTTTGTATTTGGACAATAGACCTATTTCACAGAGGTGTCGTCATAGGAAAAACACAGGTGTCGCTCATAACACTAACTATGGGTCTGCTACTTGTATGTACCAGGGCACGGGTAGTAGACTAAACTAGTGAAGAACACACATTGACGATGGACGCTTTTCACAGAGCTGTCACAGCAGGGCAGCAGGTGTCGCCCTCAAACTTAACATTAGGTCGGTCGGCAGGTGTTTCATTTCTGTGTCAAAGCACCCGCAACGGTCAGTGTTATCTGTACTAGTTTAGTCTACTGCCCCTGCCCTGCAACATAAAAGGAGCAGAACCAAAATGAGTGTTATCAGCGTCAGCTGTGTTTGTCCTACGATGACGCCTCTGTGAAAAGGGTCTATTGCCACTAATTACGTTTCATTCATACATTTATTTGACAGGGACAGTATTATAAAAGGTCACCAGTATCGCTAGCTCCACCAATACAGCACGGTTGATAAGCTTGGTACTTGGTCCTATAGCGAAGAACCAGCATCGGTAGTACAGTGTGGTACACTTTTAAGTGACAGGGGAAAAGCACCATTAGACTATGAGTTGTGTAAATGTCCTTACTATGCAGTTGAGATGTAAGGGATGTGGTCACTTTGTTAGCCATGTTACATGAGTGATGACCAAAGATATTAAGGACCAATTTCATTAAAGACATTTGGTTTGGCATCACAGTCATGTGTCACTATGTTAACACATTGCCAGCATAGTTCTGACAACATAGTGTGGCCGTATTAGGAGCCCTTATTTTACAGTTGTTACAACAAGCAGCACACATTGTAAAAGGTACATTTCATGTTCTGTGATGTTAAATATTGTGTTTTATTTGCTTCAGTCAAGTGAAAAATCACCATTTGACACTTAGCGAAGACTTTGATAGAAATTGTTTAAGGGCAGCCATTCGTCAGACAATGAGCTATGTAGTTAATAGTCTTAACTAAATAGCCTAAACTCTGTTTGTGTGCTAGAGAATGGATGTTTTTTATTTCTATTTATGTTCTCATGGCAACCATTCCTTTGCTGTGTAGCACCTTTCTTTATTAGCCGTTTTACAAGTCGGACTATTCTGATGTCGTTCCTCCGTTCTCCCACTGGATTTTTAAAAGGGTTAGGGGAAGCCATTTAACCTTACCCGAATACTGGCATGTGGAGTCGGTTTGATACTGTTATATTGAAAAATATTGTAATGAGAGCTACATGTGTGAACCTAAATGGACCCTAACGGGCCTGCTATACCAGGCGCGTACACGTAACAGAGTGAGGGCTTGTGAGCCTCCTGGCCATGTTAATTAGTTAGAGAAGCTCCACTGGCGGCGAATGCCATGCAGTGTACAATGTACAACGTGTGTTTTACGCAAGAGGTCAAAATCACTCTTTGACATTGAAAGTTTAGACTCTGCTCTATAGAGTGAAACCGTCCCCTCTGTTACACACAGGTACGCTGCCAGTGTAGCACCAAACTACAAGAGCACTTCTAATGTAGCTCTGGTGTAACACTTAAGCTAGGATTCAAGCTCATCCCCACCTCGGAACAAGACTGATTTGTTGAGGTCTGTTTTTGTGGACCAAAAGGGTCGACACAACACGTGACGAGTTTACGTGGAAGGCGATTTAGCATTTTGGGCTAATGTTAGCTAGCCTGTTCTTTTACTTAAACTGTTCACTGGTGTTTTAGTTTCTTCTTCTGATACAAACTCTTGTGGGCACACGGGGCAGGAACAGTTTAAAAACACAGGCACCACTTGCCTGTTTACATTTCACCACATGGTGATATTCAGTTCTAAGGTCTAACATTTATACCATTAAGGAAGAACATTCATTATACTAATGCAAACAACTAGGGCTGCAACGATTCATCGAGTTACTCGATTAACTCGATTATGAAAATTCCTCGAGGCAAAACATCTGCCTCGAAGCCTCGTTAAATTCCTATGACGCGCCTATGTGCAGGGATCTGATTGTTCCACACGGACCGTTCAGGAAGCACACCAGCGCGTCCCCCCCCTCCGTCGGCCGTAGGTCCGCGTTGTGTTACTATTGCGCGCTGTCCATACATAAATTCCCTGCCAGTTTACAAGCTATTTACACTGATTGAAATTCAAGCAGTTTACTTTAATTCAAGTAAGAATGCCAGAAAGGTTTGTAATAGACCACTTAATTTAGGTCTATTAGGTCTATGTTGTTTCTAGCTAATTAGACAATTTAAACTTCTGTGTTGTAAATGGGCATAGATTGCAGTATAATTATGATTTTTATTTTGTCCTCCAATATATGTAAATGTAATCGGAAGTAGGTTACTTAGCCTTCAACTACAAACTAGTTATTTAAATCAAAGCTTACACTTAAGCATACGTGTAGCTTCAGTATCCCTTTAATTTTTTTTTTTTTTAAAACATGTATATTGTCATCTTTTTCTCTCTTCTTTGGCTAAGGGTGGACTACACTCAACCTATTTTTGGACATTTACTACTATCCTATCCTATCGATGTAGCCGGTTGGTCCCTGTTTTGTATCTTTTGAAATTAATTATGTCAGAATAGGGTTAAAAGCAACCAATAGTCTGTTACACCAAAACCAAGAAAAAACTCTACAGGCTTGCTATAATGTCATTACGCCCAAACAGATCCTCTTTTTTTTAAATTGTTTTTATTTTGCATCCTTTTTTTCTTTTCAAAACAAAACTGCAATCGTATCAGAAAGCCCCAAGTAGAGAGAGAATGGAGAGAAATTAGGATTAAATACACTTCATGTTGCCAGGAACTTTACTTTCTTTTAACCTTTCCTTTAGACCACACTTGTGTTGATGGATGGTGACCTTATCACTCTTCTCCAAACCATACTAAATTAAATAATTGTATGCACTGCAAATGTATACAACAGGTGTAAACTTTCCTTTTACCTCACTGTCTACAACAGAGGGTAGGTTAGAGCAGCTGAAACAAACTTACATTCTTGTTGTTTAGATTACATTTCTGGAATAAGTCCAGTCAGCTTTGCATTTTTATTGTAAATTACATTATTTGGAAAAAAGGAAGATTTGGAGCACTATTAATGTAATTTGTGTGTCTGTGTCTGTGTGTACTCAATAGTAGTCCTGGCAGAAACATATAATATGTATTAGAAAATATTGGATTGCAGACATTTTATATGCGTTGTCTGTTGCCAAGTGGTTGTTGAGGGCAAAAGTAAAGTTGTTTGTCTTCAATTCTGTTGCCTGAATGCCCTAGAGCAGGGGTTTTCAAATTGGGTGAATGTGAGCCTCCCCTTAAAGTAGGTAAGGACAGCCGAGCCCCCCCCAACCCCCTGACCTAACCCACTGCAGTAAATGCTTTTGTGTGTTCCAGGCAATGATGACTTTAAATAACTGATCAAATGTAAATATTTTTTGATATTGTATTTGAAGACATTTTATTTCCTTTTTAAAAAGTGCATTCATAAACAAGTCTTTGCAACAGCAAATAATGTCTTCATGCAGGCCTAATTGAGGCTACTTTTAAAATCACTGAACATCAGTAGGCAAGCCCGGATCTACCATATGGGCAACCTGGGCATTTGCCCAGGGGCCCTTGAGCCGAGAGGGGCCCTTTTGCGATTGGGTATATATATATTTTTTTTCCTCATGGCCATGGACGTCGGTCGTCGGTCCGGGCTGTATTGCGATCGCACCCCCCGCCCCCCTCCCCCCCGCGTCGGTCGCCGGTCCGGGCTGTATCGCGCACCCCCCCCCGCCCCCGCGTTGGTCGCCGGTCCGGGCTGTATTGCGATTGCAAATCGAACAGATTCACATATTTTCATAATGTTTTTTTACGATTTCAGCCACATAAAACCTCAGATTTAAACAACAAACAACTTTGACTTTCAGTTTAATCGTTCATATCAGTGGGAACAATGAGGCCTCGCTTTTGATGCGCAGAGGTGTTCAATGTGGGGCTGCACTGCAGAGAGAAATAAACCCAAGTCGTCCTCCACCTGCAGCCTTGATCTGTATTTATTTTTAATCAGGGTCAGTGCGGAAAACCCACACTCACACAAGTAGGTGGAGGTGAAGGGGATTATTTTATTTACATTTATTTAAATTATTTTATTTTAATACATTATTTTTTCTTCGCGTCTCGTCACGCCTCCCCTGTGGCTCTTTGGCGCCCCCCAGGGGAGGCGCGCCTCACCTATTGAAAACCGCTGCCCTAGAGTACTATTCCTACGAGAGGTGCATCGTTCAGGTTTTTTTAGGCCGATAATGTTTTTTTTGTCGTGTGATCAGCTGATCCATATCATGGATCACCGATTTATTTTTTACAGTTAAATATTATTTTTTCACAAATTCGTTTAAAACTGGGGCAGCCAGGTTTATAGACCCAATGCTGCCACACAGACCCAAATAAAACCTAGTACTATATTATGGAAGATAATCAAGATCATTTAAAATAATAAAATACGTTACTTTAAGTGCTTTGAGAATTAATTAGCCTTTGCTTTCATACCATTTTCATTGGCATTCTATGAACAAAACATTGCATACATAGAACAATAAGAGCTGTATTAACTGTTTAATTAACAAATCTGATCTGACCATTGACATTGGTGATGCCAAATACTTTTACTTTTTGCCTTCTGTGATGTGGCGTAGGCGTAGCCCTGTTACCACATTGTGTATGGGCTATCACATTAAAGGCTACAGGTCAAGTGTGCTATGATTTTAAGTAGTCAATCAAGTCGGCGATAGCTTATGGTGACATTTTTTATGGAAATATAATGCATTAAAACGATGATTAGAAAATACATTAAAAGATGCGCTGCTGCGACAGAAGATATAGACTTTCGTCTTCAACATTATCCTTATTTTTTATTTCCAAAATAGCTCACAAATGTCATTCAGTTTGACACCAACTCCAGCCTATGAAACTGTTAATCAACGGTAGAATATACCTTTCATTCATTATTGATTGGGATTGAATTCAGGAGTTTTTGATGAATGCATCGTTGGGATGAATACATTGAGCCAAAACGACAATTAAAATATTAAACAACAAATGACCAGTACGCAAAGTATACAGTTTTACATAGATTCATTGGTTGTCCAAGTGTATTTGCGCAACACGCATCTCTTTTTGAAATCCGTGCCCATGAAAGGAATGCGGGCAACGGCTTCACCCACAAGCTCAGACCGGGGCACCAGCTACAATGGACAGTGCTGTTATAAAGCCTAGGTTTCAAGAAAGTCTTGTTTTTCTTAAAAAAAGTAATGTAACATGTAATTGCTGTGGCTGCAATCGTTAGAGACATTATTATTTTGGAATTCGCTCTTGCTCGTCTTCCATTAAAGCGGCGGAGTAGCCAGTTAGTTTCACATAAAGCAGAAGGAATTAGTGGGGAGCAGCCTTGTCCTATGAGGTTATAGATATTTCAAAACTAACATGGGGATGTATGGGACTACTCTGTCCCACATTACTATTTTTGCGCAAACCTAAAAAAAGAAAACACACCCACGGGGAGAGTGAAGCCCATTCTCCAGTGAGATGCAGGCTGGTTATTGCATCCAACAACCAAGATCAATTAAACGGTCTTCATTTATTGAGAGTCGGGGCAATTTAAAGAGGAATAATGTTAAATCAATGACAAGCATTAATTGTCTCAGTGACTGAACATCATAACACGGCATGTCTTGTCCACAATTCATCTTGTGCACAGTAGTTTTTGAGTGATGTGTTCGGCTCCTGGAATTGGCAAATTTGACATGTTTAGGGCGTTATCGGCCAATAATAATCGGTGGCCAATCAATCGGTGCATCACTAATTACTACCTTATTTAGTGCAATTTTTCATCAAAGGTTGATGTTGCTTTACTAGAGTGGTACTGCCTAAAAACCCTGGCTATGTTATTTTGGTCATTCCAAACCCCTACAGTAATGTCGGGTAATGTCCTCCAACATCTTTTAACTACTGGCCCGTTCGGACAATGTGCCTCGGGATTTGGGTGCAGCTAGTTTTCTTGTAGTGACGATGCTCGTTTTGTTTGTTTATTTGTCTGCCTGCCTACATCATTTTGCTCTACCTTGAAAGTTGCACAACTTTCACATCCAAACTCATGTCAGATGCATAGAAAAAGGTCAATAGCTGACAATAGCAATAGCTGTGTGTATTTTTCCGCCATCTAACACCATGAATTTACTTATGATTTATGTGACACATTGGTGGTATATATTTATTAATGCTGAAAACATAGAGAAGCATGTGACTGGAAGTAAAATTAGGTCAATGCGTCAGAACATAACACGTAAGCATTTTTTTTTGATGTTGGCAGATGGCACGATTAATCACCACATACATTTGCGGTAATCCCCCGGCTGGTTCAGACTATGCAGGAGCTCACTCTTAAGACCTCTCAATCAGCCCATATTTCTGACATGAAATGGACTCTTTGGTACCCCTTAAAACATGAGTGGAAGAAAATGACAAGACTATGCCTATAAGAGAAACATCCTTTTAATTAATGTATGTTGATCATGCTACGCCGCCTCAAATAAGCTATTTTATTGAGCTCCACATCTTCAAGCCAAAATGTGCAATCCATAAGCGATAAATCGATAGTATCACCTATTTGGGGCTTGTAAAAGTCTGTTTTCCACATTAGCTGCCTAATAACCATTCCTAGAACCACAATGTGAAGGAGTTAACATAGAATACAGTAAAAGTTTTAAGCTAAGGAATAAATGCCATTGGCATACATTCCCTTAACCCGTCTACCAAGCAAAATCCATCAAATACGTTCATAGTCATAAATGTAATGTGGTTACTGTGGCCTGTGTTTTTGTCTTTACAGTGATGCATTGAATGTTGAATATGGTGGGAATCTAAAGATTGTCTGTTGAGCCTTGTTTACTGTGTTTTCCAATCAAGTGTACATAAACCCAGGACTTGGTAACAGTTTAAGTTCAGAAGATGTTCTCAAAGAACACTGTGCAGTTACTTTATACAAATGACTTATGGGCAAATTCTCCTTTTTAAAGTTTTTTCAGCGGATGTTGTTAGACGTTTAGGTCTCAATCACCTTGTACTTGCAGGAAATTGTGTTTATTTAAATGCTTGCATCCAAGAATGGAAAGCCATTGATTATCATCTGATATTATCGCTGTTGAGACTAAACATCTTCCCTTTGTACCACAAGATGCATTGTATCCTGTTATTAGAAACCTCTATGGGATTTTGAATGTGGAGTCTTATTTCTTAAACATAACCCAGTGGGTTCTGCTTTCACTTCAGCTTGCTATAGTTGTGGAGCAGATCTTATAGTACAACAGGGCAGTCAACGAGAGGTCAAGCCTTTGTTGCTGGGGTGGCTAATGGCTATAGTTGTCACTATAGTCGTCACTGAAATACAGTGGGGAGAAATTCACTACCATTACTAGTGTGACTCAGATGAAAGACACTGTTTGCTGTACCACCGTCTACTCCAGACTAGTTAACAGTACACCGGGTTATTAGATTGGGTAACTAACTGGGTATTCCATCCCCACCAAAAATGTAATTAGTACTGTAAATATTGGTGTGCATTATTTACACATGAAACACGGTATTCAAAATGAAGGGCAATAATTGAATTTGTAATGGAGACTGTGGAGCTTGATGATGGTTGTATGTTAAGGAGCCATTATCAAAAATGGGTCAAACACCTTCCCACAATGCAAATGGTTCTGCTAAATGATGTGGATGTAATGTCTTCAATTTAGCGTGACCCAATGGACAACTCGTTCAAGTCAGTTTGGCAAAAAAAAAGTATTTGAGCATTTTTAATTGAATGTTGATGTTTTTCCATATATTTCATAGATGTTGTATGTGTTTCACCACTCTGATAGAGCATAGCTGGTGCTTATAGTAGTGTGTGTTCAGTTTGTGATAACTGAATGGATATAGGGAGTCACCTGGAGTACAACCACAAACTACTTTTATTGTGTGTGTGTGTGTGGGGGGGGGGGGGGGGGGGTTTGGGGTCATATTCTCTCTCTCGGGCCCCTATACTTGGCATGAGTCTATCTACTACTGGCACTGTCCGTATAGAGAAAGCATAAGAAGCCTTACTGCAGTTTGTTTCCATAGCATACGCTTGCTCACTGTGCTCAAGTTGTTGACATTCTCCAATCAATGTTAAATGGAGCCATTTATTGTAATAGATGATTATTTGTTGTTGCCCGTTGTTAAAATGATGACCGATTTGTTTCCAGCCTGTCCTTTCACCCCATCTACTGGCAGACTAATGGACTAGCATTATAATGTGGCACTTTATAGACTTTATAGTCTGTTGGCATGCATCTAAGGGGAAAACATCTAGTTCAACAGATCATTCTTGTGAAAAATATAGCTTTTATTAACAAGCACATATTTAATGTTTTTGTGAGCAAAGTGAAGTGGCCACTAGCATTAGACCTGTGAAGGGAACCACTAATGGTCGAACAACACAGATTTGTTTCAATAAAGCACTGCTTCAGAACTCCTAGCCATTTAAGTAGCCCATAACAAAACTCTTGAAGATATTGGATTGTCGTCTCCAAGTCTAAATTGAATAAGAATGCTTTGAATGTCTTCCTGAAATATGCATCTTAACTGTCGAGTAGCCACTAATATACTCTTGCATTGGGTTGACTAGAACATCCTCTATTTACACTGTCACATCAAGATGTGATATGTATTCTTAGAAATGTGCAAACTGCAGAAGAGTGATAAGCCAAGATAATTTGGCTAGTGATGGCGAAACTCCTTTTTATCAGAAGTAGGCCAAATGGTTAAGTATTTATTAAAAATGCAACTGCATAGAGGTTATGACTAGATTTGGTTGGGAAAGTGAACTGTATCTGGAAATCCTACGAATACAGGCAATGCATAGATTAGTGTAAGAGGTTGTTTTTTTTTCATTAATTTCCATCAGATATCCTATGCTATGCAAAAGGTGTACACACTTGAAATATGTAAAAAAAAGAAGACAAAATAGTATATAATCTGACTACGCTTGGGTACGACATAACCACGTTGTTATTGTACTTATAAAAGATCCTTGTTCCCCGCTTTGATTCTTTGAAAGCAGTTGTGATACATGAGAGCTATGTATTGTCTATTCATCTCACCATGGCTCCGTCTCTGCAGTGTCTAGTCTACTGCTGTAATGCCTCCTGGAGATTGTCTTTTAATGTTTCTACAATTTTTCCTGTGAGATGGTGCCGCTGTGCTCACTGACATCAAATGCATTCTTGTCTCTTTCAGTTTTACAAGCATGTTGTGCAGAGTGTGGAGAAGTTCGTACAAAAGGTGAGCTTCAGAGTACAATAGACACAATACATGTTTGACTACTAGATAAGCCACATAAACGTACATTTTTGTCAACCGTTTCTTGTATACTTCGGTGAACTCCTATTACCCAGAGATTTAGCAGGGTCCAAAATTAACTTTTAGAATTTTGTCTTTTTATCTGCCAGACTGGAAAAATCTACCAGCCAAGCCATTGTTTTAAAATGGTCAAATCTATCAGCCATTGGCTAGTGGCAGGTGTTCATTAGTGTTGCACCGATACCATTTTTTGGCCCCCGATACCGATACCGATACCCGGCTGTGCAGTAACGGCCGATACCGATACCATACCGATACCACGCCGGAAAAAAAAATATATATATATATATATATACACAAGCTTTTTTTCTTCTAATACTAAAGAACTGCATACTCACTTGGATGTAAAATCATTGCTATCATGGCTTAATTACTAGTATAATTAGATAATATAGTATAACTAGAGATAATTACTAGTATGTAGTCTGTGATGCGGTCACTGTCTGTCCATTTGAGCGATCTCCCGCCTGTGAGCACAAGACGCGTCTCCCTCTCTCTCCTGCTTTTTCCCCTCTTCTCCTTGTTTGTGTCCGCATGGCACCCCGGGGAGCGGGGGGGGGGGGGGGGGGGGGCATGGGTGGTGACCGGGTGCGTCGCACCGGCAGGCGGACCCGCTCACTGAGTTTCCCCGCACCGGCGCGTCCGCAGGCGGAGCAACTTTTCTGTGCGCCGCGCGGCTGAACCGCGCGCCCTCCGCGTCTCCGGTGCTTTTTTTTCTTGCTTTTTTTTGGTACTTTGTCGTCGTCGCTTGTCGGTCGGTCAACATGCGCGGCCGGGCGGCCGGAGTGGGCCAATAGGATAGCTGCTTGGCACGGCATGCACTGAACACGTGTGATCACACGCAGCAGTGAGTGAAGGGAGAGAAAGACGCAAAGCGCTGCGTTCCAAGTTTCATATTAATATGTAAATGGCATCGGCGCATTATTTGTTCGTACTCGCCGATACCGATGCCAGCATTTTAGCGCGGTATCGGGGCCCCTCCCGATACTAGTATCGGTATCGGTGCAACACTAGTGTTCATTTTGGACCCTGGATGTTATTGATGGACTAAGGCAGTGTGTACACTTTGTATTCGCACTGCAAATGTAGCACATGCCAACGCCGTTTCCCCTTGTCACGCTACCTCAACAGTGCAAACCAGAGTACAAGGTGCCCGGGCTGTACGTCATTGACTCCATCGTGCGGCAGTCGCGGCACCAGTTTGGCACAGAGAAGGACTTGTTTGCCCCGCGCTTCAGCAAGAACATCATTGGAACCTTCCAGCACCTTTACCGCTGTCCCTCAGATGACAAGGTAAGAGATGCGTTAAACACTGTTTTGTAACACGCACACACGTTTTTTCGTCAGCTTCCTGTTGTTGTTGTTGTATTTCGATTCTGCTGCATTTCTAAGAACCTCAAATCTGTGGTTTTGTGTTTCCAGAGCAAGATAGTGAGGGTTCTCAACCTGTGGCAGAAGAATGCCGTGTTCAAGAGCGACATCATCCAGCCCCTGTTGGACATGGCCGCAGGGCTGCCCCCACCCAGCATCACCCCGGTCATGCCCAGCAGCACCGCCCCGGTCAACAACACCACACCTGGTCAGGCAGAGCGCGCACACACACACACTCACACTCACACACACACACACACACACACACGTGCATGACAAGTCCCTAGAGGAATCCACTCAATGTGATCATTACTGCTCATCTACGTGTTAATTGGTTGATGTTAAGTATGTATTGTGGCACAGTACACAGAGTGCGTCACGTCTGTAATTGTATATTCATACACATGCCTCCCTCTCTCGTTGTGTCCAGGGACCCCAGCCACCCCGGCGACCCCAGCCACCATCGTCCAGAGTCTGCCGGACTGGGCCTCTCAGATCTCCAACACAGACACAGTGGCTGCTGTCGCCCAGATCCTCCAGAGTCCTCAGGGACAACAGGTTAGCTGCACATGGATCACAACTCTCCAACACTCTGTACTTATGTTACAATATTTGTTCCCCCTTGTCCTCTTATTTCCCTTGTTAAGCCCTTTTGTGTTGCTGTTATGCACGAAAGGTGTGCTATTGATAAGTTTTGATTGTGACAGCTATTGTTAAAGTCATTGTGGTTGTGGTCGTCCTGCAGCTCCAGCAGCTGGTGCAGAGTCTGCAGATGCAGCAGCAGAAGCCCCAGCCGTCCCTGCTGCAGGCGCTGGACGCCGGCCTGGTGGTACAGCTACAGGCACTCACGGCCCAGCTCACGGCCGCCGCCACCGCCAACAGCCTCAACCCTCTGGAGCAGAGGGTCTCCTCCTTCAACAAGGTAACTGCCTGCGCACCTGCATCCAAGTAACAAGCCACCAGAGGTTGGGTTCACATCGTGCCTAACAACGCCCTCTAGCTGTTCTAAACTCACTGTCAGTTCACAAAATAAACACACAGCAACAGGAAATGCGATCATTAATTGAAAACAAATCGTCATTCTTCTGCCAAGTAATATAGTTCCTCAAGAGGGCAAAATGGTTGCCAGGCAACACAGGCTAGCAGGGCTTTAGCATCCAGGTGCATTAATACTAAAAAGTAATTGTTAAATATGCACTCACAGATGTTTGTTTATAGTATAGAGTATTTTACAACGGCTTCGACCCAATTGGAATCAAGGACGGGAACTATCCATTTTATAAACGAGCCCTTAGTTGTTTTGCACTGTGCTGTTAATTATCTGTATGACTAATGTACTGTAATGTAAGGTTTTCTTTTATGTTTATTTCCTACATTTAATGTTATTTGCTTCAGAAACTTCTGGGCCAGTTTGACTTTGGGAACGATTCGGACCGCAGTGAAGATTCCAAAAAAGACACTTCATCTCAGATGTGAGGACGAGTTCCATTCATCTCATCGAGTTTCCTTCACATAAATGAATCCATTAATGAATGAGTTAGTGTGTTGTCAATCACTGCATGTCTTATTAACTGGAGTGTTTGTGGACCTCTGTGGTGGCGGTGGCGGCTCTTTGCAGGCCCATGGTGTCGGAGTCCATCAACAACTCCCTGTTCCACCAGCTGGCCGAGCAGCTGCAGCAGCAGAACCTGGAGCAGTTCCAGAAGCAGCTGCTGGAGCACCAGCAGAAGGTAGGCCCTCTACACCAGTGGTTCTCAAACTATTTTTTACTAATGGTCCCACCTCCCAAGCCATTTTTTTCAAGTACCCCTTTCACGAGTACAAAGGTGAAAAAGATTTAAATTAATATAAATAATATATGTGTGTGTTATTTGGTGTAAGCATGAGCGTACAATGAGTGGTGCAAATACTTACAGTTTAGTGAAAAACGTGGGCTTGTGCTTCACATGATTTTTGTCATTCATTGGAAAGATTTACTGAACTTGTATGTTAGTATTCACATGTACTTAATAATGTTAAGGAGGCATTCTGATTGAATTAATTGTATTAAGGTGGATTTATTTTACAATTGTTCATAACCAATATTAAAACGACAAGTAGTACCCCTGCAATCCTTCAAACACTCTACACACCCTCTACGCCCCTCTAGGTGTAGTCTTCATTATGTAGGAAGGTCTAGGTGCTTTGTTCACAGTATAATGCTGCTCTTGTTGTCTTTGCTCCTTGAAGTCCATGAGCATGGAGACACAGGACTCCATCTTTGGGCCAGAGAACCCGGTCCCTTCGGTCCAGAGCACGAGCCAGCCACAGCTCCCTGAGGCAGAGAAACTTGATGATTCCATTGACAACCAGCAACAGGTATCAAAGGGTCGATGAATTCTCATTTTATTTTCATCATGGAGATTTTAAGGGGACAGGGGAAGTCATGCCTGGATTATGAATGTTAATGTCACGTGGCTTTAAGGTGGCTCGCTGTATCACACCTACATATCCCAAGTGTGTTAAGGTTTGTCACATGGTGATTTCAGGACATGGACATGGATCTGGACGAGGGACCAGATGGAATGGAGGAGGAGCTCTTTGAGACGGAAGAGAAGAAGACTGCAAGCACTCGCTCCAGGACCCGCTCCCGGTCACGCTCCAGGTCAGAATTTATTTCTCTTTCTTGCTCTCACTCTTGCTCTCTCTCCCTCCCCCTCCATCCCTCAATTTACTCCTGGCCCCTGTCCGGCTCTTGTATTTGGACTGTTTCCAAACCAGTTCTGCTCATAATTGACACTAAGTGCTACATTAATTTAGAGCAGTGGGTATATGTCTAGTCATGCTTTTTGTCATAACTTGTTCTACCACTTTATCTCACTCAGGCCAATTCAGATCCAATCATTTGATTGCAGTGTAATAGGTTCATGTTTTTGCTACCTCCAAGTAATTTGTATGCGTGTGCACTTAAATTGATCCATGTGCTGCATTTTAAATCCAGAACTTGTACACATGGTATAACGTTTGAGGCGTTGGGTCACTTCAGGTCTCCCAAGAGGAGACGGTCTCGGTCACGCTCCGGCTCTCGAAAACGGAAGCACCGCAAGCGGTCGCGGTCGCGCTCCCGGGACCGCAAGAGGAAGTCGTCGCGGTCCTACTCCAGCGAGAGACGCGCCCGCGAGCGAGAGAAAGAGAGGCAGAAGAAGGGCCTTCCCCCAATACGATCCAAGACCCTCAGTGGTAAGCGGACAAACTCGACACCCAGTGTGTGTGGACTGAGTGTCAATGTGAATTCCTAATCATGGAAGCAGACAACCTTTCACATGTTAATTGCTACAAATGGACTTACGATTCTTGGCATATGTCTTATCCAGTGTGCAGCACCACTCTGTGGGTGGGCCAAGTGGACAAGAAGGCCACTCAGCAAGACCTCACCAACCTGTTTGAAGAGTTCGGCCAAATTGAGTCCATCAATGTAAGTTGATCCCAGTCTCCCAGTCTCTCCCGTAAGCTGCAGCGGTGTTGGTCACTGACCCTTTAACCTCAGTGCGAAATGAATCATCTCAGCCGTGAGCCAGGGGGGATTTTCATTACTACCTGATGACCTTAAAATGTTAATAATAACGGACTCGCCTCCTCCCTCCCTCCCTTCTGCCTGGTCAGATGATCCCACCCAGAGGCTGTGCCTACATCTGCATGGTCCACCGGCAGGACGCCTACCGCGCCCGCCAGAAGCTCAGCGCCGGCTCCTTTAAGATAGGCTCCAAGGTCATCAAGGTACCCTCCAGCCAATCAAATCCCTGATTTCATTTTCCCGCTTTCTCATTTTCCCCCCTTGTGGCCTTGGACAAATTGGATTGTCCCATAACCTCGGTGGACTATTCCCTTTTAACAAAATGCACTTGGCCGTTTCACTGTCCTCCTAAATTGGAGACACTTTGGTTATGCTATTGCTATGAAACAAACAACGTTCTCAACAGCACTTTTGCACTTGTGTGTCTGTCTGTCTGTTGTGGACCAGATTGCATGGGCACTGAACAAGGGCGTGAAGCAGGAGTACAAGCAGTTCTGGGATGTAGACCTGGGCGTCACCTACATACCCTGGGAGAAGGTGAAGCTAGACGACCTGGACGACTTTGCAGAAGGCGGCATCATTGACCAGGAGACCGTCGACGATGGTGAGAGAAAGCTGCACACAAGCCCCCGGGATCTATGGAAGCAGCAGAAATGCTTGCTGGCCATGGAGTATCACGCTATTATGCAAATATTTAACTGTAAATACACATGGAGCCACGGGCTGGCATTCGATGGTTTTGGAGTGGATTTGTTGCCCACTTTCTGAGTCGTTTTCATGATGTTAATTAGAGCCATTCTTTACTAAAAAGCCCTCGTCGACACTCATGTTTGAAATGAAGTTTGAGATGCATAAACACAGCTGGGCTCTCGAAAGCCTACCACAGAAGAGGATGACTCTGCATGCTCCATGTCTTGTCCTTTCTTCACTACAGAGTGGGAGGCAGCCAAGAATGCAGAGCCAGTGAAAGAGCCCCCAAGCCAGCCAGTGAGTGTTGAGGCCATGGCTGCTCCTCCTCCAAACCCCCACACAGAGACCTACAGCCAACAGGTCACAATGATGCCCGTTCAGGTACTGAGAACATACGTATAGGAGGAAAGACAGATCACCGTGCGAACACTGTCCCATGTATTTTATGCAACTTGACTTGCCGTTTTCAACGGCCTCATGGAGTGGGCCGCGGCGTCAGCGCTACCTAGCTTATATATGGACTTTGTAAAGCATTTACTGTAATCATTATACTGCACGTTGTCATTACACTGTCATGCTGTTTTTATCGATTATTTGTTTAAATGCACATTTGGATATTGTTTAAGGGTCTGGATTGTTTAATCAAGGCAATATAATGAATTTTCTATATTATTACTGATATAATTGTAATGGTAACGCCTCAGTCGCAATTACAAAAAATACAGAAGCCACTGCTTCTCCCATTTGTTTTCAGTACATCCTTACACAATGGAAGCTAGCACCTTATCTTGGGGCTGGTACTCACTGCCTGTTTCAGTGTGTTTAATCTACTGTTTGGCTAGCCCCATCCACTTCCTAAAGTCCTTCGCTCTTGACCTGCTAATGGGTAGGTTGAGTGATTGCAGCACAGTCACACAGACTGTTTGTTTACTGTTGCGCAGAAAGTGACTGCACACCAGGCCGACGATTTGAAATAAATGTCCCGTTCGCCCGGGGCGGGGTACTTAAAGCTGTCAAAGGCTCAGGCAACCGATTTGTTTACGAACAAGGCCTTTTTGCTGTCACGGCATGCACCTTAGGACAAATATACCATCCTCAACTTCCTCTCCTTTCAAACCAATGGATCTCCTCTACTTAAACCAGCTCTCTGTGTTGTTTCTAAGAGTTTCTGTTTGAGCCTGCGTCGGTATATTGAATTGAATACCGAATACTGTCGTGCTTCTGACCGCTGACTCACATCTCGCACCTCCTCTGCTCAGCTGCCAGTGTCCCAGGCTGTCACCGCTGCAGTAGGCATGGTGCCTCCGTCTTTCCCCCCGGTCTCCATGGGGATACCCCCACCTGGCTACGGACCCCCACCACCCTTCATCAGAGCAGGCTTCAATGCCTCTCAGCCTCCCCCAGGTAAACACCTCAGCCCTTTGGAAAGACACAAACATCCATTTTCTAAGGACCCGCTACTCATTCAAAACGTGTTGTGTTAATATGGCGTGTTCGTCTTCCATTCCACAGGTTTCATCCACGGAGCTCAGACACCAGGCATGCCCTCAACACGTAAGTATTCCCAAGTGTCATGTTAGAGAAACTAGTAGTGTTTCCCAAAGTGTTGCATGCATTTTCCATTTCCCAAGTGTTGCATTAAATCCAGTAAATCCCGTCTCCCCTTGTGACTTCAGTGCAGCCTTCGATGACCTCCGGCCAGGACGGCAAGGACTCTCCGTACGGAGCCATGATCCCCCCCACCGGCACCATCCCAGGCGGCTACATGCCACCAGGCCTACCCGGGGCGGGTGTTTTCAACCCCGTCGGGGTCCCTCAGCACACTGCCAACGACAAAGCGCATCAGTCGGCCGAAGCCATGGAATCCGCAGCGGAACTTGCCCTGCAAGGTAGACTATGAAACGATCGATAAATGCCAAAGGCCGGTTATATTGCACTCAAACTGAACTTAATACGAGTATATTAAGTAAGTTCTAATCATGATTCATTCAATAAGGACACAGCAGGTATGGCTTCTTTTTTAACCCTTGCTGTTCTCTTCCGTTTCCCAGGCATGCAGAATGCAGTCCGCAGTGGACTGGGTCTGTTGGGCATGCACCCCACCCCCTCCCTGGGCCACCCCATGCACCCCGCCACCTCCCTGGGCCACTCCCTGCACCCCACACCCTCCCTGGGCCACCCCCTGCACCCTGCAACCTCCCTGGGCCACCCCCTGCACCCCGCCACCTCCCTGGGCCACCCGCTGCACCCCGCCGGCCTGTCGGGACAGCGGATGCCCGGCCTGCCGCCCGCGGAGCCGAGGCCCGACCTCCCACGGTCCGGGAGCGGGGCCGCGGCCCGCTTCCCCCTGAGGCCCGGTGGTGGGGCCCGCTTCCCCCCGCTCCTGCAGCAGAGCCTGGCCCGGCAGGGCCTCCTGGAGGCAACCCTCCAGGCGCAGGCCCGTGCCGGGGCTCCCTTCGGCCACATGGAGCCCTTCCCCAGGGGCCTCAACCCGCCCAGCGACAGCCAGCCCGAGGCGGAGGAGAAGATATCCTCCGGGGCAGACGAGGGCAAGGACCAGGACTACCGCTTCCCCCCGCCCGAGAAACAGAGCACCGGCCTCCTGAGGACCCCTCCGCCAGACCAGCGCGACGGCCTGGGTAGCGGCGTTGGAGGGGGCGGTGGCGGAGGCGGAGGGCAGGGAGGAGGAGGAGGAGGAGGAGGAGGAGGAGGAGGAGGAGGAGGAGGAGGAGCAGCAGCAGCACCCAGGCCCGCCTTGCTTCAGACCCCCGGGACCCCGGGAACCCCGGCCCCCAGGACCAGCCTGGTGGGCCGCCTACAGGCCCTGGCAGGCTTTACCCCAGACAGCCGCTGGGGCCAGACCAGAGGGGACTTTGACGAGCGCGACAGCATGCGGGGTCCCCCCCCACAGGCCCTGGGAGGCCCGCCAGCTCCTGGAGGGTCCAAGAGCTTCCAGGAGGAGCGTCCGAGCCCGGGCCAGAACTTCCCCAACCGCTTCGAGAGCCGCCCCGGTACAGCAGGGGCAGCAGCCGGCTCCTCTGGTAACTCTGCGTCGGCGGGGGGTCCACAGCCCTGGAACCGTGGAGCAGCCGCCCCTGCAGCCACGCCTTTTGAAAGTGACCTTCACCAAGACCTGGACGACCGGCGGCGCCCGTGGGACAGGCAGAGAGACCGAGACGAGAGAGACTTCGACTTCAGAAGGGAGATGAACGGTAACCGCCACGGCCGCGACCGAGATCGGGAGAGGGAGCGCGAAAGGGATAGAGAGAGGGAGAGAGACAGAGACCGAGACAGGGATCGAGGCCGCGACCGCCCCAGGGAGCGTGAGCGAGACCGGGACAAGGAGCGGGAGCGTGAACGCGGGGGGTGGACTCCTCTGTTGCCTCTGCCTACTCCACTGCTACCCACTCCATCCCTCAACCCCAACCTGGCCCTGAACCAAGGCAAGATGCTGGCTCCCCTCAAACTCAATCCCCAGCTCCAGACAAGGTTCCAGTCCATGCTTCTTCCCCAGACTCCTGGCAAACTGCCGCTCACCCCCCAGCTCAATGCCTCGCTGCTTGGGAGTCCACCCAAGTCTCCCTCTCCAGCACAGAGCCAGGGAGCCGTGCCCCAGACAGACAGCTCCGCCCCACCTCAGACTCTCTGCCAGTCCCAGTCCCCTCCCCCAGCCCAGTCCCCTCCCCCTGCCCAGTCCCCTCCCCCAGCCCAATTCCCTCCCCCAGCCCAGTCACCACCAGAGTCCAAGGCCCAGAGCCCCACCATCGAGGCGCCCACCCAGGCACCAGCGTCACCGAGGCCCGTAACCCCTCGGCCTGAAACCCCTCCCTCTGCACGTTCCCCTCCTCTAGAGCCGGTCCATATGCCCCCAGCGAGCGCGGCCTCCCCTCAGGCAGACTCGCCTCCCGAAGTGTCCCCACTCCTCATAGCCTCACCGCACCACTCCCCGGCCGCCTGCCTACACGCCCCCAACTTCCCCGACGAGAGCAGCGACTCTCTGGGGGAGCAGGACGAACCTGTGAGCCCGCAGGAGTCGCCCCGCGCGAGACCATCCCCACCCCAGGCCCATTGGGGCAACGGGTCTGCGGCGGACGCCTGCTCCGTGGCTGACCCCACCCCTGAGGCCTCCCCCGACATCTTACACCAGGGGGCGCCATCTCCTTCCCTGTCACCCACCCTAGTCATCTCCCCAGGCCCAAGGTCCAGTCCTGAGGACGCCAACAGCGAACCAGAGGAGGAGGAGGAGGAGGAAGCTCCACCACCACAGCTGCGGGGGCCGCTGGCCTCCCCTCAGGACGTAGACAATGAACAGAGTGAGGCGGTGGAGGAAGCTGCGAGTCAGCCAGTGCTAGACACTGACACAGACACTGAGGGGACATAATCATCACTCAGTAGGTAAAAGATCATTTTGTAAAGTTGTCTCTTCTTCTCTGCACTCATGTCCAGCAAACCACCCGCCAGACCCCCTCGCCACACGGGACATGGCGAGTCACACAACTCACATCCGTTGTTGTCTTGAGAAATGATAACAATAACAATATTTTATCTCTCACAAATACCCGTGTTCTTAAGTAGATGGCACGCTAGCTATTTTAATGGTAGATCATTTTGTATTTTATGCTTCCCCCCCCCTCTTTTTTAAGTTGTAATGCCACCACACTCATTTTAATTAATCTGCAATTGATACATTTTAATGATTTTTCTGCCAAAATGTTTGAATTGTAATTGGGGCGGCGGCAGTTTGGCCTTCCTATGGAAGAAAGTAAGTAATCCTGGCTTTGGGTTGAATTCAGTCCAACCACAATACTTGAAACAGCAGTGGCTGCCCCCGTTCTCCCTCTGCTCTTCTTTTTTAAAAACGCCGCTGCAAAGTTTTAAATGAATGCTTTTTGTGCTGTCCTATAATGCTTCCTGTTTCAAAAGCCAAACCAATAGCCTACATTCAGTGACACAGGTACAGCTGCTTTTAACTGGGGGGAGAAAAATACACTTTAAAAGATGAAAGACGATGAACGTTGTATTCCCCACTACAAATAAATGTATTTGATTTGTTTCATATACTTCACTGACTTTTAATGAGCGAAAACCGAACGTGCCCTGTTGGAGGAAAGACATGGGGATGTGGATCTCGTGGGGGGGGGGATGTTGGGTGCATATTGTTTTAGTTTGAAATAAACCTGCTTTGTTTGTTTAAACACTTGCATTAGGACTGTATTTTCTGACCCAGGACCAGTGGAAAACTAAGACCTTCTTAAGAGACTCTCAGTGTTTTGATTTGTCCTTCACTGTTTCACACAACCATTGATAATTTGACGTTTTTTGTTGTTGTTGCACAAATCGCTGCTTTACCCTCCATCCACAAGGCTTGGATGCAACCACGGGGCATAGTACTTAGTTTCAAATGACTCTGGCTTGTTCATCCCCCGCTCTCCTCTTCTCCTCTGGGGGGGACGGGGTTGAGGATGGGGTTGTGCCTTTTATTTCTTTTTGTGTGGATTTGTAGTGTTCACGATGCCGCCACAGAACCGCTGCGTGATATTGAAATGTTTCAGACCACACTGTCTGACCAGAGTGGACAGACACACCACTGCCCCCCCCAACCCCCCACCCCACCCTCTCCCACCGTTGTGAACCGTAGCCGTTTGTACAGCACTAACCTGTCGTAGAGAACAAGTCTGCCTATACTCCATAGCTCTGTGCATGCAGGCCTGCAGCCATGTTTTTAAAAAGCCTTCCTGTCTTCTGTTCATTTCACGCCGCAAGCCGGTTTTCTGTTGGCCCACTACGAGATAGCCCTAGTCTGCTGTCCTGTTAGACCAAATGTCCACCACGGGAGATGTATTGTTGAATAAAGTATAAAGGTGCATCAGGACTTAATAATTCATTACATTTCTTTTTACTTGCTTGTCTTAAATGGTGACCGTGGCTGATCATATACACACATTCTCACTGTGACTATAAACCCCACAGCGGGCGGTGATCTGGAAGGACTATTACAGTGGTATACTGTACAGCATACATTCAGTCTTTGACCTTAGGCCTTGGGAACAATTAGGCAACCCAAATGCGTATCTAGCGTTTTGTTGGGCATCGTTAGTTCTGTCCAGTCATACAATAATTTTAACTCAAGTCTGCTTCATCATCTAGTCTTATAATATCGTTGCCAGAGTAATATTTATTTTTTATTTATATTTTATTTATCTGTGGAGTGAGAGGTTTGCCATTTACAGCGCTTTTAGCCAGTAAGCCGTCACATTCATGTAGACCACTTACCTTCTATATATATATATATATATATATATATATATATATATATATATATATATATATATATATATATATATATATATACATGTGTATGAAATATACCAGTCGTTAAAGGTCAGTTCCACACATTCACCACCACTCTGTTTAGAAATACTGGTGCAGTGCCCGTTCAAAACGTGCCTGTGCCGACTGCTTGGCCCCCAGCATTGCTGCTTGCAGCTTTCTTGAGAACCGCTGATCCAAACAACTTCACACTTGACACTGCACTTCCTTGGGTGCTCAGCAATACACCCGTCAAGTGTGAAGTCGATCGGATGAACGGTTTTCGAGAAAATCGAAAACCGTATACATACATACATACATACATACATACATACATACATACATAGGCCTTTGCTGTTCCAATCAAATCTCATTTAAATAATATATTAATCAGCCAATTGTGTGCGTGAGAGAGAGCAGTGTTAGTGTATATGGGTGAGGGAGGTAGTGGAAGTAGTTTATATGGGTGAGGGAGAGAGATCAGGGTTAGAATATGGGTGAGGGGTTAGTGTATGGGTGATGGAGAGAGGTGTTAGTAAATGGGATAGAGAGATGTAAGTATATGGGTGAGAGGGGTTAGTATATGGGTGAGTGAGAGGTATTAGCAGTACACTGAGGGTTAGTATATGGGTGAGGGGGACAGATTGAGGTTAGTATATGAGTGAGAGAGGGGTTGGTATATATAAGGTGAGGGATCGAGGTTAGGGTGAGTGGGTCAAGAATATAGGTGAGTGTGGGGTTAGTATATGGGTGAGAGTGGTTTAATATATGGGTGAGACAATGGGGTCACTATGGGTGAGAGTGGGTTAAGTATATAGGTGAGTGTGGGGTTAGTATATGGGTGAGAGAGGGGTGTTAACAAATGGGTGAGATTTAATGGGGTTAGTATGGGTGAGAGGGGTTAGTATATGGCTGAGAGGGGTTGGATTATGGGTGAAGTAGGGAGAGGGGATAATATATGGGTGTGAAAAAGTGGTATTAGTATATGTGAAGGCGGGATCAGTATATACCCTGTTCATAGGTGTAGCTGATAACACTCATTTTGGGTCTTATCAGTCTGCTCCTTTTATGTTGCAGGGCAGGGGCAGTAGACTAAACTAGTACAGATAACACTGACCATTGCGGGTGCTTTGACACAGAAATGAAACACCTGCCGACCGACCTAATGTTAAGTTTGAGGGCGACACCTGCTGCCCTGCTGTGACAGCTCTGTGAAAAGCGTCCATCGTCGATGTGTGTTCTTCACTAGTTTAGTCTACTACCCGTGCCCTGGTACATACAAGTAGCAGACCCATAGTTAGTGTTATGGGTGACCCCTGTGTTTGCCCCATGACGACGCCTCTGTGAAAAAAGGGCCTATTAAGTGTGTAAGGTTAGTATATCAATGTG
Source organism: Merluccius polli (assembly GCA_030340625.1). Classification (NCBI taxonomy): domain Eukaryota; kingdom Metazoa; phylum Chordata; class Actinopteri; order Gadiformes; family Merlucciidae; genus Merluccius; species Merluccius polli. The sequence goes on from JAOPHQ010006333.1 coordinate 81,843, forward strand.
CGAGAGATCGGGGTTAGTATATGTGTGAGGGAGTGAGAGTGGGGTGAGAGTAGTGTTGGTGTTGGTGTGGGAGTGGTGTAAGTATATGGGGTAGGGAGACAGTGGGGATATTATCTGGGCGAGGGTCAGGGTTATATATAGGTTATGAGGGAAAGAGTAATAGTAGTACCAGTAGGAGCTGACGCATGTGTGGATAGCCCTCCACGCAGCATCAGGAAGTGCTTCGTCTGCAGGGCAGGTTCACACACACTGAGCCCGCTGGCTGCATCTGGACCAGAGCCAGGCTTAAGACTAATGAAGTGGTTCTGTAGATTCAGGAGCTTTATCTTGATCTGCTCATTGTTCCAGTATGCATCACAACAGATAATGTTCCTTCGTAGATAAAATGAGGTGTGTGCGTGCGTGCGTGCGCGTGTGTGTGTGTGTTCCACTGGGATTCATCCTATACCTTGCGACCCCACCCACCCTATGGCCCAGACCGGACTCATGCTCATGCTGACCCTCCCAACTAGATATGCACTCAAAACCTCTCAACTCGCCCAATCAAATCTTCGATGGTAGTTACTACAGAATACGCATGTAGGCTGGCTTCACGGGGGGGGGGGGGGGGCGCGCGCTGAAAAAGATACCCCTGGGAAAGGGGGTGTCATCGTAGGACAAACACTGATAACACTTATTAATGGGTTTGCTACTTTCATGTACCATGGCACCAGTAGTAGACATCTCTCTCATCACAGACATACCTTCTCCCTGCCCTTTTTTACTGTTAAATGGTCTATATTTTATTTTTTTTACTAGCATTTAAGACAATTCCAGTATTTTATCGTTCCGCATTTTCAAGTCCCTTGGTATTGTCACAGCCGAGGACACAATGTTATTTGCAGATGATTATGTATATATTGTATGTATGCAACGTGGCTCTAATTGGGCGCTATGCGGGCTCGATGGAGGCCTGTGGAGACTATGAGTAAACATCAATGAGATTGAGTGAGACCGGGGAATTTTATTTCCTTTGTACTTCATAAACACAGAAAATGGCTGTAAAAAAAAAAAAAAAAAAAGAGCCCTGTAGAATCACTTGATTTATAATTATTACGCCGCTTAAACCAGTATCAGCCGCGTCACATTTCATCAACAAAGACCAAGCCGAGTGCTGCTAAACCGACTAAAACAAACTAAAATAACCCTCTAACATAAAAGACACCTTGGTGGGTCTTTTTCCGCCCGTGGCTAGTGTCTAGTCCACCTCCGCGTGGTTGCGATGCCTCCCACCCAACAACAGAGGCCCTAGCCTAGACAGAGGCCCCAAAGGGAGGAGGCACTGGTAGAGAGGCTGACCTTTTACTTCAGGATTACCCCCCCACCCCCCCAGCGTGGCTAACTACTGGCTTCAAAGCACCACCAGCCCAAAAGGCCAAGGTGGCATTATGAGTGCCAGACGTGCCCAGGCGGTAATCATTAGGCACTCTGTGGGTTAGGCTGCCGGTTAAGTGGTGCTGCTTCCCCGCTGTGAGGAAGTTAATTAGACCAGAGTTTGAGGGAGGTGAGGAAAGAGCGAATAATAAAAAGAAAAGCTTGAGGAGGAAAATGTAATGTCTTTATATTGAATCATGGTTTCCGTCCTTGGACTTTCGGGCCCCCTGGGAGATTCCTTAATATATGGGTCTTTTAGTTTTACACGGTTCGGTTTTTTAATGGTTACATTCTCACATTTTGCTTCTTGCTATGAATGAGCGTTTCAGGGGGATCAGAGGCGATTTTGTGAATTTTTTTTTTTTGTCTCGGCCTCACACTGCAGTAAGACGTAGTTTTTTAGTTGTTCAGAGTGAAAGGTACAGGAGGAGGAAAAAAAGCCATTATACACTGACGCTTTAACACGGGCGTTAACATGCCCACAGGTCAAGTCGTGTGGAGGAGTATCAACACTGCCCTGTCTGGCCTGTAGGGGGCAGTGTGGGGTTACAGTACGCAGCGGTGCCACATCCAGGCCGCTGGGAAGACAGTGGAGATGCTCTCTCTCTGGTTCCTTTAGCAAAAAACAAAGTGTTTTTAAAAAAAAACTGCGACAGAGATACGATGGGCCCTCTCTGGTCTGCATACTTCATTTAGTCCCTTAAGAAACACAACACGATGCCCCGGGCCCGGACGGTAGACGGTAGTAGTAAAACACCCGGCGCGACGTATTGACACGGTGTGTCTTGTGACTCTGTCAAGATCAATAGAGATAAGCGTGCACACGAGCTGCGCGTGCGGCACACATGTGTCCAAACACACACACACACACACACACGCGCACGCATGCATACCGCCTGTATTTCATCCCCCCTCGTTGTGCAGGAAGAGGAATCCCCTATCTCGGCTCCCAGTCTGCAGCCCGGCACGGGTAATTACTCACCCCTGTGAGAATGTGCACAACCAACCCCACACACCCACCACACCCACACCCACCACCACCACCTTCCTCCTTCCTCTATGAAGGTTCCCGGTCTGTCTGGCTTCTCGCTTATCAGGCCCGGCAGACTCCAAGGTAGCCGGACCGACCCCCGCACCCACACACACACACACACACACACACACACACACACACACACACACACACACACACACCCTCCCCTCTCTCCCACTCCCTCTGCCAGCGAGGCCTTGGGAGTGTTGAATCAATACGCACGGCGGTGTGTTTTGTCCTTGTTGGCATTTCGGCAGCCGTGAACCCTCGGGTAGCAATTAGGTTGGGAATGTTTTGTATAGCCGTGGCGCGGTATGAGGATGATGAAAATATGAACCCACTTCAGGCCGACCGCGGGACGCGTCTTTGTTCACGTTGCCTAGCGGCGGGGCCGCTGGAGAGCAACACAATATGATCACACACCGTATTGATCCACGGAGTTGGGTTTTTGTGGGCTGGATGGCAGCGTGTCTAGACATACGTGTTGTGATGAGTCTCTGACGGCGCAGGAGCGATGGTTTCCCCTCTGTAATACCCTAATGGGGAAACCACCACCTGTGCTCCCGAGGACTGAATCATGTTTGTGCATCATGGTGCATTAAAGCATGGTGCAACATTTTTGAACATTTCATTTTTGTTTTGGGGGAATTAGGAATTAGCTGTGAAAGTATGTTTACTTCTCGAGGCCCAATGAGTTCACAACAACTCAGAAATTAAAAAGAAGAAGCAGCAGCAGCTCGCCAAGTCAGACAATATTTGCATTCTGCCGGTGTGTGTGTGTGTGTGTGTGTTTATCAGAGTTTTGCATGCCAGGCAGTGAATCCCACACCTACCTCCCCCATCCCCCAACCAACACACACAGACACCCTAGTTTGTGTATATTGACAGTGCGTCAACAGCATTACAATGTAATCTGAAGGGAACATATCGCTGTAAACATGCAGCTCACACGCGGCGAAGGGAAACTACCGCCGGTGTGTTTCCACTTAGCTTCCATGTCGCTGGTCCATGTTCATCTGCAGTCTCCCCATCCGCTGTCGGCTCCAGTAAAGGACTTAAGATACACGATCTGTTGCACGCCGTTATACATGTCAATGTGCTCTGCGTCTAGAAGTGATGCCGGCTGGTGACTAAACGACCGTCTGTCTGGATGCATCACGCCGTTGTTCAGTTTGGAAAATTTGAGTAAGTGAAGAAAAACAGGGTTTTTTTTGGTGTGTGTGTGTGTGTGTGTGTGTGGGGGGGGGGGGGGGGTGAGTCTGTGTGTCTGCCCATCACCTCTATGTTTAACAAGTTAGAGAGAAGCCAGTAATGTCTTGGCACGGAAAAGAAAAAAGAAAAAAAAGAGAGGTAGTCATGGAGACCAACCAAGCTTACACACCGATCTCCAGACGCCCGTAGACGACCTACTCTCCAGTCACTGTGGGTCGTGTGCACGTACACACACACACACACAATAGGTGTGTGCATTCGTGCGCGCGCGTGTGTGTGTGTGTGTGTGTGTGTGTAATGTCTTTGCGACAGGGGAGCTTATTAAATGTACCAACACACAGGCTGGGTAGAGAGGGTGAGAGGTAGTGCTGCGACATTGCTGAGCTTGCAAGGGGGAACATTTTTGACAGCGCAGCGAAAATGACCTTAGAAACGGAGAAGTTATGCAAAATCGGCAGGTGGGCGACACGGCGCTAATAGGACGCAAATAAATCCCTGCGGTGATTATGTTTCAATACCCTTTCTCTCCACGAAATCAACATTATGACACGAACCACACACACCAAAAAAATACTCTCTGTGTGTGTGTGTGTGTGGGTTTAGCGGAAGGAAGACTTGTGAAAGCTTGTAATTACGGGGGATGACTCAACTGCTGGCCCGGGGATGTCACACCTGGTTCATCAGCCGCCCAAAAAGTGTCATTGTTTCCATACAGATCATCCCTGTGTGTGTGTGTGTGTGTGTGTGTGTGTGTGTGTGTGTGTGTGTGTGTGTGTGTGTGTGTGTGTGTGTGTGTGTGTGTGTGTGTGTGTGTGTGTGTGTGTGTGTGTGTGTGTGTGTGTGTGTGTGTGTGTGTGTGTGTGCGTGCGTGCGTGTGTGTGTGTGTATCCCTGTGTTTACGTCTACACTCTCTTTATACGTGTAAATGTGTGCGTCTACATAAACCGCGTGAGTGTGTGTGCGTTCGCGTCTCTACCCGTCGCCCTTCTCCATTCATCGTCGCCTCCGACCCGTTTTTTGGTGTGTTTGTTTGTTTGTTTTTTTGGTTCGTTTTCCCGGCGGTTTGTTAGCGTAGCGCGCCGTTTACCTGGCAATTAGCCCCGAAGGCCCTCCTCTGTTGTCTGGCTGTTTGTTTACGACGTCGATGAGCTGGCGACGAAGGCGCTCTCCCTCTCCTGACAGCGGAGGCGTCACTCAGATGCCGGAGATGGAAGCGGAGCAGACGGTGTCCCGTTTAAAGATCAAGAGCCCCCCCCCCCCCCCCCCCCCACACACACACACACACACACTCCTCCCAGCCCCCACCCTGCCCTGCAGCCCTACTTTCAGAAAGAAACCCCGTCGGCGTCTCAGGGGGTTTTGGAGTAGGTGAAGGAGGCGGGACGGTCGTTTTGTTCCTCAGAAGAATCTGCACCAATTTGTCATGAATCCAAATTGGGAACTTGTAGTGAAATGCATGCTGGGATCAAGCCTTTTGCTCTCTTTTGTCGTGTTTATTTATTGAAGTGTGTCTGTGCTCTGGTGGGGGGCTGGGTGATTCATTGGAGCTGTTCATTGTATTGTTATTGCCTTGTTAGAAAATGATCTGGAGGGATGCCCTACACACTGCAGTCCATATTAGGAGAATGAAAGGAAATTAATTACTGTTCATTATATAGATAACAAGTTTGTGGTCTGATTATTAAACAAGACACGATCTAAAATATCTAAATTGACAGTATATACCATGTAGATCAACAGCTTGTTAAAATGTAGCCAGCAGTAACTTAGTAGATAAAATAAATTGCGTAAAAATGGCCGAACATTTTTCCATTCAATCTTCCGTATCGTAAAGTCCACCAGCAGCGGTGACGATTCAGATGCCAACACCATGAGGACTATTATACCAAACCAAGTAGAGGCTCTACCAGCCGGGTCTGGAGGGACTGTGGCTGCGTACTTAAACCAGGATTTGTTAAATGCCTGCCGAACACTAGCTCACGCTAACGGGTCAGGAGGATGGTGACCGGTGGTCGGTCTATTGTCGGGCCGTGTGATCCTTAAGCACACCAACCAACCCCCCCCCCCACACACACACACACCCGCCCGTGACCCCCACCCCTTCCCCAGCACATGATCGCATAAAGACAACCAATGTCCTGCTCATTAGTGTTTAACCCTGTGGAGCACACTTCAACCCCCCCCCACCCCCACCCCCCACCCCCCCCGCCGTTAGTCCAATCTGTCATGTTGTCTATGTGTGTGTGTGTGTGTGTGTGTGTGTGTGTGTGTGTGTGTGTGTGTGTGCCCTTGTCAATATCACCCACAAGGCTTCCCCCAGCCACCCACTGAGCAGAGGATTAAACATTCATGATCATGTTTATTAATGGCCAGCAGGCATCTGGGATCCCTGAGCTGTCACATTCACGTACACACTCACACACACACACACACGCATACACACGCATGCACATGTCACACACCCATAAACTCTCTGGCACTCCCGCACCAAAAATCATATTCCCTTCCACACACAAATTGGAGACAAATACATGTTTTAACAAGCCGACTGTCCAGCTTAGGTTCTGTCATGCGTGCACTCAAACACGCACATACAAACACTACACACACACACACACACACACACACACACACACGCGCATACAGTGAGTGTTATTTGGCAGCAGGGTCTGCGACAAGGGCTGCGGCGGGGATGGTGATGGAGGGGCTGTATGTATCTGGGGAATATTTAGCCCCCCTTAGTTATGGATCCACTCAACTGTTCAGGAGAGAAGGAACAGACTTCCTGGCTGTAATCCGCCTCCCCCTCCCTCCCCAACCCTCCCCCTCCCTCCCCAACCCTCCCCCTCCCTCCCCATCCCTCCCCAACTCCTAGGGCAGGGG
>JAOPHQ010006334.1:0-15000 GCA_030340625.1 Merluccius polli
GTCTGTGTATCTACCTTCCTGTCTGTCAGTCTGTCAGACAGGACACAAAAAAAGTAATGTTTAATTTTAAACCACTTTTTACTTTTACTCAGGTGCATTTACTTCTACTTAAGTCAAATTTCATCAAAGTAACAGTGCTTCTACTTAAGTAGATTTTTTTTGTAGTCTTTTCCACCTCTGCCCATCGGCTATTGTCTGATGACGATTGAGCTTTTTCTAAGATAGTGGTGAAAAGGCGACTTGTGAGACCATCCGGTCGTCGACGTCGTCTCTCCATTCAGGCGTCTCAAGTTGCTAATCGGACCGGAAACAAAGAGTCTTGGCCCAGATATCCGCTGGCTGCAGCGTAACCTCAGAAATATCCCTCGCCCCCAGAGGATGCATCGCTGTCAGGCCGCTAGCCGCTGGTTTCCCAGATTGGTCTGTCTGTCTGTCTGTCTGTCTGTCTACCAGTCTGAATGGCTGTCTGTCTCTCTACCTACCAGTCTGTCTCTCTGCCTACCAGTCTGTCTCTCTGCCTACCAGTCTATCTGTCTACCAGTCTGTCTGTCTGTCTGTCTGTCTGCCTACCATTCTGTATGTGCGTCTGTCTGCCTACCAGTCTGAATGTCTGTCTGTCTCTCTGCCTACCAGTCTGTATGTCTGTCTGTCTGCCTACCATTCTGTATGTGCGTCTGTCTGCCTACCAGTCTGAATGTCTGTCTGTCTCTCTGCCTACCATTCTGTATGTCTATCTGCCTACCAGCTTGCCCAGTCTGTCTGTCTGTCTGCATGCCACTCACAGGTGTGTGTATGTGTGTGTGTGTGTGTGTGTGTGTGTGTGTGTGTGTGTGTGTGTGTGTGTGTGTGTGTGTGTGTGTGTGTGTGTGTATATGTGTGCGTGTGTGTGTGTGTGTGTGTGTGTGTTATTGTCTGTAAATCCTGCGGGGGAACTGAGGCGCGGCCGATCACCACAGTTGTGTAACAGATGGGAAACCTTTCCGGTGGGGGGATTATGACACCCTATAGCCTCGCTCCCCTTCTCGTTTCTTTTAAAGTCCCGGGTATTAGCGATCTGTCAGCGGCGGTTGCCTTGACAGAGTCGAACGCCTCTACAACACTCCCCCCCCCCTCTCCCCCTCTCACCCCCCCCCCCCCCCCTTCATCACAGCGCCAATAGGAATCTCCCCCCCGCCCTCCCCCCTTGTGACCCCCCCTTGTCTCCCACCATACACGACTGTCAGGGGAAACATGGTGACATGAAGGAGACATTTAAAATAAAGACCCTGCAGCCCCCCCCCCCCACACACACACACACACACACACACACACACACACGGAGGCCCAGGAGAGCGGTTTAGCGGCCCGTTGGAATGAGCGCCTCGACTCGTCCTCCGAAGACGGAGGGAGGGAGGATTAACATTTACGAGATCTACGACGACAACGTCCTCGACTGGGAAATTGATGGACCGCTCAATTACAGTGCGTGTGTGTGTGTGCGTGTGTGCGTGTGTGTGTGTGCGTGTGTGTGTGTGCGTGATGGGCTGGGAGATAGTTGCACCACTCACAAAATGCCGAGATGTCAACATGTCTCATTGGTTCGTCCATCATCGTATCAAACACAAACGGAGAAAGAAAGACTGAAAGGAAGAAAGGAAGAAGAAAACAAAAAATAAGCAGGAGGAGAAAAGAAAACCAATCTGGCGCTGGCGAGCGCACACAGCGTTAACACTGATTACCATTTTCTCCGGGATCCTGTTTGTATTTGTTAGCCGTCTTGCCGCCGCGCTCGCCACTCATTTCCTTCTGCTTTCCCGTCTGGGATTGTTGTTGTTGACAGATACTGAATGTGTATAAAGTGTGCCTCCTCTCGCGACTGTGCCCGGGGAATCACTACAAGCACACACACACACACACACACACACACACACACACACACATATATACACACACACACATATACACACACAAGCACACATACACACACACACAAGCACACACACACAAGCACACACACATGCACACAGGCACAGAGGCACACACACACATATATAAACACACACATATATACACACACAAGCACACATGCACACACGCACACACACACAAGCGCACACACACATGCACACAGGCACAGAGGCACACACACACACACATATATACACACACACACACATATACACACAAACAGGCACGCACACAGGCACACACACACACACACACACACACAAGCACACACACACACACACAAGCACACACACACACACACACAAGCACACACACACGCACACACACACACACACACACACACACACTCACTTGGTATCTATTCCTATTCTCTATAGGCTCAGCCGCAGAGGCTCAGCGGCTCCACTGCCAGACCCAAGAGGACCTCGCACCTCTGCATGGTGAGTGACAGGGAGAGGACCCGCCGCCGCCACGCAGTCTTCAAACCGTCTGTGAAACACTCGCTCCCTTCTCTTTCGTCCACAAATGCAAAAAAAATAGAAATAACAGAAATGGAGCAAAAGCGATTCGTCATTTTTTATTTTTTTGTTGGGGGGGGGGAAATTGTCATACATTTTATTCTTTCTACCTACTTGTTCTGTTGGATGTGTCCCCTCGTGGGTTGCGCCCGCAACACTTTGTATTGCAAAGACTCTTTTTTCCTGCAAAAAAAAAGTTGAGATAAATGAAAGAAAAAAGTCTTCGGTAAATGAAACGGTCTCGAATATCCCCTGGATGATTTGTATTTGAAATATAATATTCTCTATTAGGGACAAAACAACATTCTCACTTACTCTCGCAAATGCCAAGAGCTCAATTATTGGGCACCGGCAACAAGGAGTGACAAATTGCTTTGCCCAAAGGCACATCAACAACACCCAGAATGAGTTAGCAATTCACCATGACCCAGATGTGTCCCTGTTGGCTCTAAATGGAAACTCTTTCCCTTGTATTCACTCCGAATGAGTCAAAGCCGTGAAATGTGACGTAAAGACGTGTATCTTAGCATAATAGCGAAATAGCAACAAAAAGAAAACAATAGAAGAAGACAATAGCACCTGATCACCTCTCCTTGAACCCGCGGTTAAGATCCTCTATTCAAACAACTGGAATCACACTGGCATGGAGGACAGACCGAATAACAGACGCAAGCTCCCATCATCATCCTCCTTTTGTTTGACACACAAAGCTCACATTGCTGTTTGTGAACTTAGAGGTGCTGGACTACTCAATAACACAAAAAAAAGATAGGAAAGGAAACGAAACCCGAGACAATGTGTGATGATGCGCCTCCATGCATATTTTGCCCCTACGGTTCAAACCGCCACCATGCGCTAACCGTTCATTGTGTTTTTTTGTCTGCGTCACCCCGGTTACCGTGTGAATAGGTTTCGTATTTTCTCTCTCGTGTTTGGCATTCAGGGGAGTGTCAAATCCGTCAACTCTCCCGGGAGCTGTTATTTCTCAGCTGCGCTTCACTCTCGGAGACAAGAGACGTATCATCTGTGAGAAAATGGTTCGATGATTAACCGTTTCCACGGCATATTCAAGCGACAAACACGTGCGCCGATTGTAGTACGCCGCGTACCCCTCGTCTCTCCGCGACTAAGTGTGACGTTCGCAAACACTTTCAAATTATTTTATAATGTCGCGCACAGGGCAAAAACACATTAAAGCCAAACCATCTCCACCACAGATGTGTTGTTGTTGTGTTTTTGTTTATTTTTATGGGTTATCGCGTTCAGTTCTCCACACCGACAACACTCACTAAATGAGATAGAATTGGAAAAGTCAAGCAACCGCAGGGTAACTCTATGGAGAGCGTTGTAATTCGGCTAAGTGACTCATCAAAGATAACCATTCAATCCCAGATCTGTCCCAAGCCAAGGGGGGTGGGTGGGGGGGGAGGGTAGGGGCGGGGGGAGGTAGGGAGGGTTGTTCACTCTCAACCCTTTTGATCAGCAAACGAGGCCAACGCAACGGCGGGGCCTCCAGAGAATCTGCCCAAAATCCATTCTGGGAATTGAAGGTAATTCCTGGGGTGAAAAAAAAAAAATGCAATCAGCAAAATGACAAGTGTGCTTTCAACCACAGGCGCAAAATACCCTTGGCGGCGTCATTTTATTTGATTTAGTCTGCGCACACTATATAGCTGTCGGGTTGTATCCTTGCATTGACACAAATAAAAGAGAGATGTTTTCGGGGATTTCCGAGAAGAAGCAAAAAAAAAAAAAAAAAAAAAAGTGTTGTTCTCCTTTCAGCCAAAAGCGAGACACAATGAGGGCAGTTAACGCATCACAACTGTTATGAGCATGTCCTCTTATGAACACATCCTCTAATACATTGGAGCGGTATAGACTGGCATTCATACGCACTGCCTTTTCTAATGTAACCCTCACACGTGCATCCATGCATGCACACACACACATGCACACACACACACACACACCTTGATAAGCAAGGTATACCAACAAGCTTATCGAGAAGGACAGTTAGGTGTCTGGAGGGAAGCAACTGTTCAGTCTTTAGTTATCTCTCTGTGTACCTTTGATGTTGCACAGCATTATTAAATTGAATGCGCTGTATCCGCAGCACCGGTTCCCAGGGAGAGCCGGTTTATCCACAACCTGATTGGCTTTTAACTCTTACTCGATGATGACATTGGTATCTACCAGTGGTTGCATGAATGAAGTGTCCTCGACGGCAAATTAGTCCGACATCAAGGAAGGTCCCACTGTCTGGAGTTATTGATAAATGTGTGAAAAGAGTACATGCCACAGTATAGTCAGGTTTCACGATAGGTGGAGGAAATAATGGAGATATTGGCTTGAGACCGAATACGACGACGACGGCATCAGATTCAACGGCGGCCGAGTCGGCCCATCGTAGGCGATGTAGGAAATCATTTTCAGTCGTTTTCGTTCGGTTCTGTAAATGTTAATATCTGGTTTGTTTTTGTTTCATGTCCCCGTGTCTGTAGCGCCGATCTTTGTTGTGAAGTTTTCCTCGTCGTTGAACATCCACTCTCAAAATCTTTGGACTTGTTGGGGCAAAAAACATGTTGCAGATGCTGCCTATGTTTTCCGCTCACTAGTTTCAATGGGGGCATACAACGCCAGTATGGTGTTTAGGGCAAATGAGGCAGATCACCACACACACAACCATCGACAACTCAGGATGTGCACAGAAGAGCCACTCTGCGTGATTGTTGTGCAAAAAAAAACAAAAAACGTGATGTTTTGTGACATTCAACTTTATGGCGAGCGCCGCTCTCAAAATATCAGGGCATTCGACACCCGTCCTCCATTATTGAACGGTGAGAGTGAAAAGCGTGGGGGGGGGGGGGGGGGGGGGGGGAAACCTGCAGGTGGCTATAGTGTTAAATATTTAAGAGCCTTCTCGGGATTCTGTCACCTCGCCTTGCATATACCGGAAAATGGAGGATTTCAACCGCACATTTGGCCTGCCAAACTATCGCACCGCGCTCCGCCTCACACACACACACACACACACACACAACTTTACACAACGACACATGCTTACCTGTGGCTTCTTTCACACCTCCCTCAACCCCAAACCCCATCTCCGCACCTCTTTCCCGGTTGCCCTCACCCCCTCACCACCACCATCACCACCACCACCATCACCACCAGCCAGTCTGCAGCAAACACTTTTGTCCTCATGCTTTATTCATTTTCCACAACGTGAGCATGGCAGAGTGCGCCCCCCCCCCCCCCATCCCATCTGTCTGCCACCGCCGCCCGTACGCGGGGTTAAAGGAGAAAACCAGACGAAACACCGGAGCGGCTCCACTAGTGGCTTTTTTTTAAAATGGATCGGTGCTGTTCGGCTATCGTCAGATATACGCGCACCGCAGACCGGCTCAGAGAGATAATGATGCTGCTGCCTGATGGCGTTTACGTGGGATGAGTTTTCTTGTCCATTTTTTTATTTCCCCCTGCCACCAAGGTGCCCCTGTTCATCGGGGGGGGGGGGGGGGGGGGGGGGGGGGGGGGGGGAGGGGGTGAAGACATTTACATAGTCTTTTCCCTGAAAACTCCCAACCCTCCTCACCCCCACAGTACAGCAGCACTTGGTGAGGGCACACAAGGCACAGCCCCACGTGTGACTGGGGAGCCTGTCCTCTCACAGGTTCTCAGGTGGTGGTGGGGGGGGTCGGGTGGTGGTGGTGGGGGGGTGGGGGGGTGTGCGTGAACGCCACAGATTGTGTTTGAAATGAATGAAAAGTGTCATCAGCGCGTGGCTAAATGCACCCGGGTGTGTGTTTGATTGCTTCATTCCGGTGTGCGAGAGAGAGCTGTTCTCTCGTGCCTGTTGGGTGGCTGTCACTTGCTGTCGGTTTGTCTCATCATAAATAATGCAGCCCGGTCCCCACCCACCACCCGCCACCCGCCGCCGCCGCCGCCTCCACCTCCACCCAATCCAGCCCGCACAGCAACCGGCTAAATGAAGTCGGTCTGCATTGCAGATTCTGTGAATGAGGAGAAGGTTACCTCAAGGAGCTTTGAGGGGAAATGGAAATGAGAAAACAGCACAAGAGAGAGAGAGAGACAGAGAGAGAGACAGAGAGAGAAATAAACACGAAATGAAAAGAGAAAAAACATGAAAATGAAAAGATTGCTACCAAATAGGTGTCATTTCCTCACATTTCTTCTCACGCACTGTGTACCTGCTTGCATACGTGCATCTTGCGTGTTTATTTAGACGCCGGGCTGGAATAAATCAAGAGCTACAATAGGTGAGGAATGTGAATAAGACCTCTGTGACTGAAACGGGAGCAGCGACAACATACAGTAGCTGCTGCTGCTGCTGCTGCTATATTCTGCCCCCAAAATACGGCATCGACAGTGAGAAGACTGACAGGAAAATAAAACAATAATGGCAGTTCTCTGGCGACATGAAAAGCGCGCGTCGCACGCTCGAACGCAGCACTCGGGGGGGAAAAAAAAGTTGCGGGCTGAGACACCCGGTTTTTCAGACTTGAGCTCCCCCCCTCCTCCTCGGGAACCCGGTAATTACAGGGCTCGGCGTTGCGTCATCACGGCGGCGAAGACGGGGCAATGCAACGGGGGGGGGGGGAGCGCGGCGGTAGCCGACATCTGAAGGAGCGCTTCCCTTGAAATGCAAAACCGCGCCATACCGCGCCACCTGACCACAATGAATGAATAAATACCCGCGCTATTTGTCGCTGGTTTTTTCCCATTCAACTGCGGTTGAAAGTGAAACACAGTAGGTTGCAGCAGTAGGTCATGGGGCAATAGCTTGCCAAATGTTAGCTCAGCGCACACCGTAAAAAGCTCATGCATAAAATGACATGAACATCCTCTCGTACAACGGGCTTCTCCTTATCATATCGCTGTTCTTTCAGTGATAGAGACAGGATAGCGCCATTGATGTGAACATCCAAAATAGGCTTCCCGTCTAAAGTAGATTAGGTAGAGGTCAATCGGCGCCTTGACGACTGCCAGCGGCCCGTGTTGTAAGACATAATGAACCGTTCTTGCGCGTGGCAGACACAAATAGCATGATGTATGAGGCTAACGCGGTTAGCAGACTGCGTGGGCTTAATTGATAGCGCGGTGATTAATAAGGCGGAAAGCTGCAGAACACGAATCAATTAACGGTCCGGCGTGCGGCGCTCGGTCGCGCCGACGCCGCACTTCCTGTATGGAAAAGGATGAAGCCCGCGTCACACAGCGTAGGGCAGGGACACTTTTTGGTACTTTTGTTGGAGGCCTCCCTGCGGCTGCAGGGCTACAATGGTTTGTAATGAAACCCAATTTTTGAAAATAATTGATTCTGGGATGAGCGCCATGTTTTTGGCCGCCTTCTGGGAAGCGAAGCCTGGTTGTCACATCATGCGCTACCGCTAAGCAGAGCTACATGCCACAAACGTCCAGGCCAAGAAACAGTATCTTGGCCCCCCGATCGATTCATTCGCTTCTAATCATTTCTTTTTTTTCATCCCCCTCGCTGATACGGCGAGGGCCTTTTTGTAAATGTTGCAACATTGCTGCAAGAAGTGACCCACATTGGTTTTCAATAATCGCATTTTCAGCCTCATTACATGCAGTCGTCGGTAGAATAATTTCACTTTGACAACATTAAGCGGTGATCTCCATGATATTGTTGAATCGCACGGTTATCGAGACATGTATATTGTTTCATCCCCCCCCCAAAAAAAATGTTTCGCCCACTTCATTACGTCATTATCACCTCTGGGAAATAAGTAGACTGTGGACCGCTCACTTACTTTCACCCATGACACTTCTAATACATCTTTTATGCCAAGTGGTACATATTAGTATCATCATTTGCAGTTTGAATACGTTGAGCGGCAAGTGGTGCCGGTGATTGAAAAAGATTAATTAAGGTGAGGTGTCCATTCAGAGAGGTAAAGGTTGTACTTTTCTCACTTTTTTTCCGAACGGCAGCTGGCTTTTGTTTCTTTCCGCAAGGTCATGTCCGTGACAAGTTAGATAAAGCGGCGGCTAATGTGAAGAGCTCTCCTCTGAGTGGGCTTATTATGCTAAATAATCAGGCGGGACTTTATCCCAACGTCTCTCAAATGAGCCTGCTCGTTTGGATGAGATGAGTCGGTGCGCCTTTTTTTTTTTCACACACATTTGCGAGATCCAAATTTCACAGATTTGAAGAAAAAGACACTGTGTGTGTGTGTGTGTGTGTGTGTGCGTGTGTGGTGGAGGGGACAGAAGCCGCTGATGTGCTGATTGGTTAAGGTTAAAACTGACTCGTCTCGTCCATCATGTCGTTGAAATGTAGAGCAGCTCCCCGGGAGGCTGGCATGCCGCCCGCTCCTCTGCACACAGGGACCGCTTCCGCCGCTTCTTCGTCTTCTTCTTCTTTAGTTTATGCTTTTGTCCTGGTTTCCATGGTGCCTGACCTCCACGGCTCCCCCTCCCCCCCCCCACCCTCCCAGCTCAGCTGACATGACACCCACGGTGTCACCCACCTCCGGAGGACTTGTTGAATGAACGTGTGTTGACAGACAGATACGTCGCTAGATATAGAGAGATATGTCTGTCCGTCCGTCCGTCTGTCTGTCTCTCGGCCTGTCTATCTATCTAACTATTTGAGTGTCTGCGTGTCTTGCATAAAGAACATTGGCTCATAAAGAACCACTGAGGAGAGACTTTTTCGTCCGATACACTGAAGAATACATATGGATGTAATTAAAATGTTTTTACACTGACATTTCACACAGGCGTCACACAGTTTGTAACCATTCTGAGAGCTGTCTATTCGGTTTCAAGGGCAAGCCAGCAAGCCAGGCTGGGACCGCTGCCAGGTAACTGTGGGTATGTGAGGCTGGCCAGGCATACATCTTCAATACCGGTCTATTGAAAGGCCAATGATCACACAGTTTTGGTTCTCAATGATCTCAAGTGAGCTTAATCTGCATGTCTAGGAAACCACAGCACTCAAAACAAACCCACACAAACATTCAAACTCCATACAAGATTCATTGTACCGATTCAGCATATCTATCATTATAGCAGACTCGTTATGGTTTAGGGTCAGGGGATAACATCTCCTGTGAGAAATAGAAGAGGTGAAGACGCAGCCAATCATTCAACACGGATGTTTTAGGTCAAGTGCAACAGTCAAATTGATTGTAAGTCTGGAAAACAGGACTGTTTTATTGGGCGCATGTGGACAATAACACCAACAGAATGGGCCTGGCCTTATATTATATGTTATACAGTACTAATTGTGGAGGTGAGGGTGGTTGAGCTCGGTCTGGATGGCAGGGGTAGGTGTGGGTGGCATGGCTTTCAGGACTTAATATTAGCATTAGTAATATCAGTATTTATGTACTTGGAAGCTGAGGTCGAAGTGGACAATTTTATGTTGCGGCTTTTACCCATAGGCGGTTGTAACACACTCCTTTACACCCATCAGCCTATTTTTAGATATCAATATATCCGTACCTTACTTATAATATACCGTACAATGATCTGTCAAAAAAGACGAATCATTCGTCGTCACATTCTGCACCGTTCTAATATGTAAAACACAGTGATGTGTATTAGCCTGAATAGGCTTTCATGCACAATGGATTGAGCTGTAATGAGCCACTGGGATTCCTCACTTTATTACTGCCCTTGGGAGCCCGGATTTATTCATAATTTCAAAGTTGAGGTTATTATTAAGCATCCGAGTTAGGATGGATGAAAAATAAATATACAGTGCTGTGCAATACTACTACAGCAGCGTTGCTCATCGTAGCGCTGCTCGAGACCGACTGGGTGTGGCGGTAATATTGTGATATTGTAATATCGGTCTGCAGGAGAGGAGTTGTGGCGTAGCTCATATAGACCGCTCCGGCTTTTCACCCATACTCAGGAGGAATAAGTTTACACTCACACGTTAAGGGAAAATAAATCAATGATCATGTACCGTATGCCGACAAGGATGATACTCAAGGTTATACAACGCTGGTTTGAGACATCAGAACACACAGTATGTTGCAGTCTGTTGCAATACCCTGAGAACACATGTTAACACACAAATACATCTCATATGACTGCCGAATTACATCTGACTAACATCCTTGTCGAGGAGTGTTAGTCAGATGAAAAAAGTTTTGATTAAAACGTTTTGATTAAAAGTGATGCCATGCAAGCGCGCACATACACACACACACACACACACACACACACACACTTGCTGGGGCTTTTGAAATTGGAGTTAATCGCGGAGCGATTAAATACAAAGTCACTGACGCAAATTTGCACCGGGCGATGCGAATGGCGCAAACAACAATGCAAAATTCACGCCATTCAACTCACACCAATGCGCTCTGCATTTGGTGTGCACACGACATTAGCCCTCTAAAGGGCAAGGGAAAACTCCTCTCAATATCAAGGAAGAAGCCTCTCCTTTGAGGGGCGGTTAGGAGTGCAATAGGTGCCATAATGGGCAGACATTGACATGCCAGTAGAATCGCAGGTCAATTATGGTATAGACCTTTGAATGTGCCCCATTCTGATGGAGTAGTATTGGTTTTCATCCTTCTAGACCATGTTTTTTGCTGTCAACAACCTATGAAAATGTCCCGCAATGTACATGCACACACAAACACACACACACAAACATAAAACAAACACAAACACAGTCATCCACAACCTCAAACATACCCTATCCACCCCCGTATCTCACACACACACACACACACACACACACAGGCAGTCAGACAAAGAAAATCCCGCCTATGCAAAAAGAACGAAGCTCCTTCCAGTCTTCCTCGGCGTTTCATCGGCTGTTCATGCCTCTGTTTATTGCCGGCTTCAAGCTGTTGCAGCTCGCTGCAGTATAGCTGTGTGCCGCCGCTTTCCCCCGGAAAAAAGTTGCACATCATCCCTGTGCGTATGCACCCACTTTAATGTGCGCTCCATACGGCAAACCCACTCAAAATTCACCCCGACTCCTTGCACACACAGTTGAGAAGATACACTTTCACCGTCGCCGAAAAAGAGCTTGACTTGTCACTTCACTTTTTTTCCTTCTTCTTCTTCTTAGGTCTTGCGAATTATCGGTAGCCTATCGGTGACCTTGTTGAAAAAACACCCATAAATAACCAGTTGCTGGAAATACATGAGTCATGTTTATCGCAAGGACATTCACCGTGTTTGTCAGCGCAGCCACTGTAACGAAAACTATTTCGAGATGTTTACGAGTGTAAAAAGCATCAAAACATTGTAAAAAAAAAAAAAAAAAAAAAGCCCGATGCATTTGAATACATAAAACTTTCCGGATCCACAGGGAACGCAGGAAGCCATCAAATATTGATGTTGTCCCTACTTGCATGCATTAATTACAGCTATATATGCCCGTGGAGCAGTCTTTTAAATGAAATGAATTAAATAGCCAGATATATGTATGCTGGTGCCGCCTCTGGAGGCAGAGCAGAATAAATACAGATTGAGCGTCTATTAGGCAGATATAGAGATGACCTCATGAAAGGAGATGCCTGGCGGCGCTGGGAGGAATCAAAACAACCACAGTCCGACACGGAGAGCGCGGAGAACTTGCCCACACCGAGAGAGGCTTGCATACACGCGCACACACACGCGCACACACGCACACATGCATGCACGCATGGAGAGAATGATGGCCTTGTGCTGTCGCGGTGCTAGTAGCGAGGGCTACATGATTAAAGCCATTGCAGGTGGACTCTCCACTTTGAAACTCTCAGTAGACCTGCAGGGATCAGAGGAGAGAGGGGGACCGGCCCTCTATTTCTGTCCGTCCCCATATCTCGGTGTCACCCACGGAGGGAGAGAGAGAGAGAGAGAGACAGCCACAAAGGGAGTCAGAGAGAGGGAGGAATGGAGAGGTTAGGGAGGGGTGAAGAGGGCAGCCTCTACAGCCTCTCTGTCCTCTCTCTCTCTCTCTCTCTCTCTCTCTCTCTCTCTCTCTCTCTCTCTCTCTCTCTCTCTCTCACTCTATACATATATATACAACAACACATGTGAAAGGGGAAAAACTAAAAAAAGGACCATCTGTAGGCGGGAATACTGAGCTCACTGATGGGGAATCTAGCAGGCATTGTTGATTCATCGAAGCGGCCCCTGATCTGTCTGAGAGCACAGGGCACAGGGGCCCCTCACTCGCGTTTCTCACTTTAGCCACTTTGAAGCTGTTTTCAGACATGAGGAAGCGTGGAGTAAAACGTCTTCATCAAAACACATACAAATCAGAATAGCAGAGGTCCTTCGGTCACGATTGATTTTGTCGATTGATTCATTCTTTTTTGTACTCACTGAATCATTATTCTGTTAAATGTCATAAATAATGGATCTATCTATTTATCTTTATTCCTGTCTATCTGTTTGTATATTGATCTGCCTGTCTACCTTTCTGCCTATCTATCTATCTGTCTGTCTGTCTGTCTGTCTGTCTGTCTGTCTGTCCATCTATCTATCTATCTAATTGTCTGTCTGTCCGTATGTCCATCTATCTATCTGTCTGTCTGTATGTCCATCTGTCTGTCTGTCTGTCCGTATGTCCATCTATCTGTCTGTCTGTCTGTCTGTATGTCCATCTATCTATCTATCTGTCTGTCTGTCTATCCGTCTGTCCATCCGTCCATCTATCTATCTATCTGTCTGTCTGTCTGTCTGTCTGTCTATCTATCTATCTATCTATCTATCTATCTATCTATCTATCTATCTGTCTGTCTGTCTGTCTGTCTGTCTGTCTGTCTGTCTGTCTGTCTGTCTGTCTGTCTGTCTATCTATCTATCTATCTATCTATCTATCTATCTGTCTATCTGTCTATCTGTCTATCTGTCTACCTACCTATCTGCCCGTCTATCTGTCCATCTTGTACATTATTTCTTCCTAATCTAGTGGCGCCAGTCGGCGGTGTGTCTGCGGGGCGAGTCTCCCCGCGATGATTTAATGGAAATGTCAAGAGCAGCGGTGGCTGGGAGCGGCGTCTTAACGCCCAGAGTCACTCACCTCACCTCCGAGGAATAAGAGAGACACTGGTTGTCATTCCTGTCCAGCCGTCCGCCAAAGCCGGCTTTATTAGAATGGAAATTACGCTGTAAAACTTTAATGGGGTTATGGGTGTTTAACTGCATATTAATTGGCATGTGATCAATACAAGTGTTCATCTGTTTGAGGTCATATTTCGGCTAGACCTGGATTACGCGTCATGACATTTCTGTCGACCAATCAAAACAAAAAGAGGGAGTGAGGGGGACTCGTCTCGTTTCCCCTCACTTTCCTCACTGTCTCACTTGCACCCGGCCATTATGGTAACATTACTTGTTAGGCGAGGAAGACGGGATGAAAGCAAGCAAGGCGAGGAATGATGACGAATACGGCGGCTAAACATGTTGAGGGAAAACAGAAAAGAAAAGGAGGATATAAAACAATAATATATATATAAAACTATAATTATTTTTGTTCAACGTGTGAGGCGTGTGCCATTTACTGCCGACAAAACAAGTTACCCACGTGGCGACAACATACGCTCTAAAATAGACCTTCACAGATGTTTCTCCCACATCATCTTCACATCCTACGAACAAACGCCACACCAAACGCAAAACCCATTACAGTAACACGGCAAGGATGCATACCTTTGATATTAACACAAAAATACATAAAAATTAAAAATAAAAATAAACCTAGGGCCAACCTTATGGCCACATGCCATAACCTTGAGCTCAGGGTGGCGGCGGCGGCGGCGGCGGCGGCGGCGGTGGCGGCAGGTCATTTCATGCATCATCTCCATGAGTTTTTGAGCACTTGAACAGCCCCCTCCCCCCATTCCTCCCCCATCTCCCATCCCCCATTCCTCCCCCATCCCCCCTCCCCCAATTCCTCCCCCATCCCACCCCCCCCCCCCCCCCAACCTGTAGGGTGTGCGTGTGACATCAGCAGTGACTGTCCTCACTTCCTGGATGAGAGTGAAGGCGCGCCAACTGTAGTAACGCTCCGCGTGCACAACACACACACGCACACGCACACATGCACACGCACGCGCCGTTGACGCTTCGTCGCGTGTATTTGCAGACGCCAGGTAAGCTTGGTGATTTTTTGGTTTTTAATCCGTTACCCCTGAAACAACTGCTAAAACAATGAAATGTGTTTTGCATATGTGCTGTTTAATTTTTTTTTAAACAATTAAATTAAATTAAAAAAAATAAGAAAACGAGGTTGGATCCGACCCGTTGCAGAAAAAAAAGAAACTAAACCCCCACGTCCTGCTGCGCTTGTTCGCTCTGCAAGTGGTTTCTCCCACATCCTCTCCTGCATTTATACACTAAATCCGGTACATGTTTTAATTTTTTTAATTGTATGTATCCGTATCTGTAAATAGTGGTTAAAAATATGCACCCCCACCACCGAGATAGCGAGGCTCTAGGACCCCGCGGAGGGGGAAGTGTGTGTTAAAAAGGAGTACCGTGTTAAAAAGGAGGACCGCTGCTCCGCTTATCTCTCCTCCTCCTCCTCC
>JAOPHQ010006334.1:20000-71318 GCA_030340625.1 Merluccius polli
TTTGAAAGGGAAAGGAAGAAGAGGCTGCCTAAAGTGTGTTTTAAACAACAACAAAAATATATATATATTATAAATCATTTCAAACTTGTTCTGGCATGCTGTCTGACACATTGTAATGTGCTTTCTCTTCATTAATTTGGCTGTGCGTGTGATTACATGGTCATTGACATTTTACTTGCTGTAGCATAATATTGAATATATTTTGTTTCGACATGTCTAAAATGTATATATATTATTTTTTAAGACAAAAGCCCCTAGTATTACAGTTTCAGTACTCAGAACATATATTATT
This sequence comes from Merluccius polli, assembly GCA_030340625.1. Classification (NCBI taxonomy): domain Eukaryota; kingdom Metazoa; phylum Chordata; class Actinopteri; order Gadiformes; family Merlucciidae; genus Merluccius; species Merluccius polli. The sequence continues at coordinate 20,293 of JAOPHQ010006334.1, forward strand.
AACTCGCTCCTTGTATTTGAATACAACAAAAAAGGGATCTTCACTCTTGGCCTAGAAGTCCTCTGGCCAAGAGTGAAGGAAAATCCTTTAATATCCATGTTGCTCTTTGGGTTGTCTCTGCTCTTTTAGAACCGGGGCCATGATGCTCATAAAAATACATATGCTGCCAACGATATCAACAGTGTGACACTGATACTGATGTGTCACAGGGATTTGCTTAAATAGAGCGTGGCCCCTTGCTAGCTTGGTGCCTTCCTTCTTGCCAGATTACAAACGATTGAATTCCAAGCTGCATTGTGCTAAATCCTGCTGCACCGCGACAGCGAATTGAAACATTATTCGACTTCAGAATCGACTCAAGTCTCTTTCCCGCAGGGGGAGCTCCCCCAGCGGTCCGTCTCACTCATCCGCCGATGAGCTCGTTAAGGGATAGGGGCCCGAGCCGTTTTAAAACGAGAAAATCCTGCACCAATCACAGCGGAGCGCCCAGAGTCGCGGGAGGAGGAGGAGGAGCTAATCGACGGCTTTTTCGTCAGCATAGCTCAGAAGGAGAATAGCGATCGCGTGTAAAACAGCCGGTTTAGATATTTCACCTGAGACTAAGTTCACAAAGTACACTCGTTATATAGGCTAGCGACTTGGAATAGAACGTAAAAGAGGTGACTGATGATGGTGTCACGGCTTTGTGGGAAGCAGGTGTATCTATCCACCCCCCTCTTCCCCCAACCCTGTCCCACCTGTGCGCCGGCCCATCCCTGTCTCATCCAGGGACCCAGTTTTTTTTTTTTTTATCGTAAAAGAGTTGGCTCTGCCTAAACGTTGCCAGCCGCTGTTACCCGACAACAAGGGGCCTGCTGACTGATGACTTCTGATAGCTCTGTAAGCCCTTCAATCCCTCAAATAGACCATTTCTGTCTCTCGCAATTGTACTTTATTATTTCCCTCCACCCCCCCCCCCCCCCCCCAACACACTCCACGTCTCTCATCTCATTGGCCATGAGGCGAGATTCTGATCTTGGGGAAACAAGCGACAGGAAAAGCAACACCTTGAATGCAGTTGAGTTGACAGGCTGAAATAGGCCTATCTGTATGAAAATCACATGGAGATTAGGCCTTGAAGAACGAGACGCCATTTGAATTGCATGCAGTGTTTTTGGCATGTTTGGTATTAGAGGGGTGAATAGTGAAGAGTTAGGGGTATCCTGTGGCTGCAAGTATACAGCCATGCATTTTGGAAACCTAAATGTTAATAGTTAAAAATAGTAAAATAGTTTCCTTTATTGTGTGTGTGTGTGTGTGTGTGTGTGTAGGGGGGGTTTGTGTGTGCCTGTGTGTTAAAATCCGAGGTCAGATAAAGTTACACATGGCTATATTTATACCGGTGTTTTTGCGCCATCGGTTTATCTTCATCGCTCATAAAATTCCCGCTCGTATCAACGCACTTGCACATATCACCATCTTTATCCTATGGTGTCTAATATCTAATCTATGGTATTCAAACGACATTATATCTGCTTCCATAGGAGAAACCGCGGCTGACCCGGAAGAGGACCGAGAAGCACCAGAAACCCAATGAGCATCGCGGGCCAGCGAGGCCTGCGGACGGGGGAGGTCGCCGCAACCCTCCATCACGCCTTTCCCTCCGCTGCAACGCAACGCCTGACCGTTTGCTGACCCTCTTTCCACCTTCGTCAACACCCCACCCCCGCCCCCGCCCCTCCTCCGCTGCAGAAGCTAACCGCGAACAGCGCACCAGTCACAGCTATCGCAACCGAAAGGGCGGTCCCGCGGGGCTAACGCCGGTAGCGCATGTCGAGAGTTGCCGGAGGCTGTGACACGCATATCTGAAAAAAAAACACCACTACAAACAAAAAAGCAAAATGCCGCTGAAGTTCTGGACCATGCTGTCGCATGTTTCGAAGCTGAGGTTACTTTAGAACGCACTCGTACGTCGCGGGCGCAGCGATTACCCCTCGAAAAGCGGGTAAAAGGAAAAACACACACCGACCCAAAAGAGCGACGTTCGACAAAAAAACCTCAACGTCGGAAAGCAAGCGTAAAAAAGGGGAAACGCGACGAGACGCAGCGATGCTGTGGGCCACCCTGCTCGCCCTGCAGAGCGCGTGTGTGGGCGCCGCGCACGCCATGCAGCACTACCCGGCGGCGTGGGGCCACTACGACGTGTGCAAGTCCCAGATCTACACGGAGGAAGGCCTGGCCTGGGACTACATGGCCTGCCAGCCGGAGGCCGTCGACATGACGAAGTACCTGCGCGTGACCATCGACCCCCCCAACATCACGTGTGGCGACCCTCCCGAGACGTACTGCGCACTGGTGAGTCCTTTTGCCGCTGCACACCCCCCCCCACACTCTGCCCCCCCTCCCCCCATCTCCACCCCTCCCCCCCCCCTACTCCTGTGCCATATGATGGAGATGGATGAGGCTGTAGGCAGGAATCACACCACACCACATACTGGGTCAGCGATGAAGTGCAGTGTGTGTGTGTGTGTGTGTGTGTGTGTGTGTGTGTGTGTGCATGTGTGTGTGTGTGTGTGTGTAAGCGAAGCAATGTGCTCCCCGCTGCACAGATTAATGGACACATAAACTGAGTGTGGAAGGAAGTATTAGGATTACATGGGGCTCACACTCAGTCATGTGTTACAGGAGCACGCACACACACACACATACACACACACACACACACACAGAGACCTAGAAAACACCCGGCTTGGATACACATTTAGACAATCATAAAACGTTAAACCACCATCAGTACTTCAACACTTACACACACACACACACACACACATTCTCACACAAAGACACACACGAGCAAACATACAACAGCACAGCTTGGAGACATATTTAAACAAACAGGCATGATACAATAAGAGAAACAAATATTCATAGGCATAATAACACACTCACACAAAAACATACACACACACACACACACACACACACACACACATGTGCTTATTGGATAACAGCCTCAGGATACAATTAGAAGAAACACTCAGAGACAGACGTACGCACCCCCCCCCCCCCCCACACACACACACACATGTAAGTGTACACAACATGCACACACACAGTCTGTCTTATAAGGGATCACACAGTTCTCTCACTCAAGTGTACATATACATACACTGGCATACATACCAACGCACATACATTTCACTTAGTCACTCACACACACACACACACACGCACACTTTTGCTCTCATTTGCTCACACACAAACACACATAAAGACCAACCAGAAAAGAACAGAGGAGAGATCATTACTCCGTGGCACAATGGCTGCTCCAGCCCAGGGTGTTTGTGTCTTGTGTACGCCGCAGTGTTTAGCGCCGCCACGCCGCTTATCAAACATCAACAATTCAGACCCCGGGTTGCTTTTGTTGGAATGCACCCCCTACTCAGGAAGTCAGGGGAGGGAGGGAGGGAGGGAAGGCCTCGGCGACGCGGCTTCATTAGCAATTATGCTCGCCTCTCTCCACCCACAGCCACCGCCGCGCGTGTAAATATTTACCAATTAAAATGTGGGGTGACTCTGAAGGGCTGGGAGCTTGTAGCGCGTGTTGTTCCTGGCCACCAGATGACAGGGAGACGATAACAATACGGCGGCGTTTGGGTGGGTGGGTGGGGGGAGACGAGGGAGGTTGCTCATGCCATGTCTGTCTATGTCAATGTAGGGAGGCTTTGAATGCTCTAAACACAATGTGGATCACAAGTAGGGCCATGAATTCAAATCAATATCACGATTATTTCAAACCTCGATTACGATTAATGAACGATATTTATATGCTTTTTTTACACACTGCCCTCATAGTTCTCTGACAAGGTATTACTGTAAATATGCTAAACTATTAAAGCTGGGATATTTTCTCTAATGAAGGAGTGCATATCTTATCTTTGATTTTAAAATAATGTAAGGAAAGACACACAGATAAACTATTTATTGAACAGTTGAATCAAAGTCTTGGTGTGACCAAAACTTGTGAAAAAGGTCACATTTAAGTAAAAAGCAAGTTCCCTTAATAAGTAGAACATATTTACTTGCATCTCTTGCAAACAGAATACAATTATTTTAAATAATGCCTTGTGGAAAGTAGAAAATAATAACTCGCATCTCTTGTAAACAAATAATACAGCAACACTGCTGATTAAGAGCAAGAAATATGCCGCCTCACGGCTGTTTGTTGTGCAGGCTCCATTCATCGCCAACGTGTGTAGTGCAACGCAAGTAAGTAAATCATATCTTTGTATTTTTAGGCTGAATTGCGATACACAATATAAATCTCGGTATTTTCTACGAAGTGGGCTAATTGTTCAGTTGTAAGTCAAAGCCACATGTGAGATGTCACAAGCACTTTTATTAAAACACACTGATCAAAACTAAATGCAAAGACAGGGTTTCCTTCCCTGTTTGAAAATACACAGCTGCACAATATTTCAACATGTAAATGAAAAATGATATAAAATAAATAGCCTATATTAAATAAAAATAGACCTATCTCTCAGAATGCTCCTTCAGTTGTTTTCGACAACAATAACAGACAACAACAGTTAAAATAGAGTACAATTACAGGTTTTCCTCTCCTGCTTAACAAAATACACAGCTGTGCAAATAACAATAAAAATGTAGGTAGAACAAAACAGGTCTACTTGCTCTGACAGAGTAGTTAAGTTTTAGTAGTTAAGCTCAGTTCGACGATCAGCCATGTGCACTGTGTTTACATGTATTACACAATCGCTCCGATCCGTCCGCCTCTTCAGCTCTGCATTCTGGATGTATGCACACTTTTTTCCCTGGGTTAGGATTTAGGGAATACCACAAATTATACCTCGTTGGAAAGCTCTGGAGACATGGAAAAAGACCGTGGGTATGTGCTGTTTGGAAAATGTACGTTACTATCTCTTTGATAGAGATATACATTATTTGAACATAATTCAAATACATTATTCTTCATAGCATTTGCAGACTTTCTATGAGAAAGACTTTTGGATCTATTGTAAACAAGTAACAATATCCAGAGACCTTATTCAGATTGTTTTGGCTAAAGGATACAGAACAACTTTGCTTTCACCTTCCATGCCAGTTAGACAATTTATCCAAGCCTGCTCCCTGGAACGGACATAGCCAGCATCATTTGGGAGCCAGATTTGAACATAAGGAGGATGCTGCTACTGGCCTACACAGGGTTTGTTCAACTTCTCTGCCTCAATATTGCTTAACGCTGAAATTTGAGGGGAAAAGAAACGATTGGGTGAAAATCTCAAAATAACTTTTGAGACCAAAGCAACAGTATGGCTCTGTCATCTCTAAGATGTACTTCTACAGGTATGCCCATTCACTGATCGCTGATACAGATACAGATTTGCAGCCCTTTGTTAAATCGATCGGGGAGTTGGCAATGGAAAAAAACCGAGAATTGTGCCAGCCTTATAAAACACAACTTGGTTGAGGTTGATTTATAAAGATAACATAGTTGCACATCACATGTATGCTATACAGAATCAAAGGGGCCAATTAGCCAATCGTTCGCATACCAAGGAGAACGTATGGACTTGTCATCTTCGTAGACCAAGAGTACAGCAAATGCTACCCGACATTACAACCTTTTTTTGTTGTTGCTGCAACTGACAGGCGTTTAGTGACCATCATTATCTCTTTGATGATCTAGAACACACACGCGCTAAAAGAAGTACAGTTGTCCGCTTCCTGGGCTTGTCGCTGCGCCGGACCAGACTGACACGGCTGACCTTATCCTCCGGTGCTGCCGGCAGAGAGGCGGCCGATGGGATGAGTGGAGCATGCAAATGAGCTCCGGCAGCCAATCGCCTGCAGATGCCTGCCTGGGTCTTAATCAGATTGGATCGTCGACGTCCATGGCACACATGCCGAGATGTCCCCCCCCCCAGCCCCCATTGAACTCGACTTTGCTCGTCCACCCCTACACCCAACCTCCCCCCTATTCTGCATCTCTCGCAGCCCACCCCCCCCCCCCCCCCCTTCTTACCCACAAGTCCCTTCCCAAGCCACCAGGGGGCTTAGCCTTCCCCTTCTCTCTCTGTCTGGCTTGCGCTTTTCGAAGCTGTGCCAGATTCTCAAGACACTTGGCTCAGCTCGGTGTTTACTTCCACGAGGTCGGGTGTTGTTCCATGGAAAATAAAGGTGGAGTAGGTCGAGGGGAGGGGGCGTCGGGCGGGTGGCCTTATTTGTTTGAAAGGTAAAGGTATTCAATATCAGGATAGTCAAGGCCTAGTCAAGGATGAATGGGAACACTTAGCCGTCCTTGGTTCTCGCGCTGCTCGGCTCATTGGTCGGCTGCTCTTTGCTCCAGCGGGAAGAGGAGCCCCAGAAGTAGCCTTGTGTTCAAGACAGGTGTTTAATGCATCTGGGAGTTAGCCCTTATTTATTTTTAGCTACTGAGCTCGAGGGTTTCCTCAAAATGTGTCCTTTGTCTTTTGTCCTGCTGTGTGCTCCCGTATCTGTCACTCATCATTTTTCACCACTAGGCTTAAAGGTCTTGTTTTGCGACACACCAGACGGTTGGCAGGTTATGCAAACACAGCCTGTGCCTAGCTGTGTGACTGTACAGCTGGAACGGTTCATTTACCAACGCAGCCTTATCCACATGCCATTGTCTTGGCATCTGTTTTTTGTAGTAGTTTTGTAGTTCAATACTCCTACTTTCAGCTATGATTTATACGTCAGAAGAGGTATTCATTATTCTGCATTTTAATACGGATTGATACAAATGATCCAATTAGGAGTTTGCGGAGAGGTAATAGGCAATGGTAGCTATGACAATGTTACGCCACATGGGTCTAATGGGCAATGACTGTAAAGAAGGATATGTCTTAAAAGATGAGAGCATTTAAAGCCTGCCATAATCATTTTCAATTTGGTAAGGAGACATGCGTTCATAGTTTATAGAGCATTTCTAATTACTCCCCCCTCTCCCTTTCCCTTCCTCCTCTCTCGTTCTTTCCCCCCTCTCTTTCTCGCTCTGTCTCTCCTTTTTATACGCACTCTCTATTTGTCTGTAGTGTCGAGTGACTTAGCCATGGTGGATTTAATGACAGTTCCCTCATAACCACAAGCCGTTTCTTATGCTTTAATGAAGGAAAGTGGTTTCGCTTTCTTCAATTTGTTTCCTTCGAGAATGTAATCACCTTGTTTGCAGTTGTAACGTAAAGGGCACAAGAAATTAGCAAACGTAAACAAACACAAACATCAAGCAATTGTTGCCTAAAGTGATTTACAATTTAAAGCGAAATTGTGCCTGCTAACGTTTCACATTTCAGACATGCTATAGAAATCTAATAACATTAACAATATAGCTTCATTTGAGGATCATTCCAGGTTTTCAGGAGACTTCAGTAAGTCATTATTACACAAGCTAGCTTCTAGGTACAACAGCTCCTCTGTACAATGAAACATGGGTGCAGTTGACATCTAATAGTTTCATCAAAAAGATGTAATACCTTTAAATGAGATTCCCATTGTAGAGTAGTATGCACCGTATATCAAGATGTAAAAACAACACCAACAACCTAGGAGTGTTGCTGGAAGGAAGTGAACAAGCCAATCACTAATCAACTCAATCAACAGAGAAGAGTAAAGTCTATCTATACATCTATGGCCTTTAATTCATTGAACTGCGAGACCCCTGACTCGTATGGACTTATCTGTGTGTATGGACTCTTTGGACATTTAAATGTTGTGTGAATGTTTTTATGTGCTGTTTTAATGTCTTTTTATGAGGATTGAAGAGATGTGTAAATGCAAGACACATTTCTGTGTAAACGGACATTAAAGTTGATCTTATCTTAACTTATCTTATCTTAACTACAGCCAAGATGACCTTGAGCAAGGCACTTCGAGCCCAAGTTAAAGTGGCGCATTAAAGTTAAGCAAGGCGGTACAACCCATTGGTGCAGGCCTTATATCGGCGAGTCATGTAGATTCATATCACAAGTCATTTGTCAAGCCTAGAAAAAGGCAAAAACGACCAAAGAACATTTGTAAAAGTGATCAACTCAGAACTTTGTAGTTTATTTCTAATTCCTCTGAACTTGGATAAAAGGAACGTCGGCTGTTTGTTCCTCATGGAAACCCCCCCAGCGGCGGGTGAGGATGGGAAGACGAGAGGAGCGCCCCCACCACTAAGCTGCTCGGAGACCGCTACGCCTTCGACAGCCATCGCAGCAGACTTATCTTAGTTGCCAATGGTGGAAGCCATTGTGAATGTGGAGTCAGTGTCGCCAGAGCCCACAAAAGCTGTTGTCATATACTGTTGAAATCCTTCTTTAGAAAAAAACATTATGAAAAGGACTTTAATACAGCCCAACACCGCTAACCTTGAACGCTGTCCATGTTATATACAGTCATTTGTGTTCCTGACTAGCTCAACTGGGAAGAGCATGGCGTTAACGTCACCAGGTTTAGGGGTTCGATTCCCACTGGGACCACCCATGCTAAAAATGTATGCACTCACAGTATTGTAGGACGCTTTGGATAAAATCATTTTAAAGGGAAGTTGATAAGTGGGCGCTACAAATAAGAGGGAGATGTTTATACTCAGCGACATGTGTTCTGTTGAGGAAGTTGATAAATATAACTAACATAATAATCTAGAAAAATCTAAATTAGTTGAAATTCTCTAATTGCCAGGTGGGACAAAATCCCAACTGCAACAACACCTTTTCGAGTCATCACCACCACCGCTGCCCAACCCATTTATCCTTGGGTGAGATCCAGTCACCCAAACCTTTGTTTGAAGACAGGGAACAGTTGGAGCGTTTAGCCCGGCCAACGTCTCCCCTCTGCCCTTGACTTCTTGCGGTGAACTTGCCCTGCCTGCCGCATCATCCCCGCACTGCTGGGCACCGACACGCCAGGATGACACGCGACATGTCCCCAGACTCCCTGAGATGAAGGGTGGGTGGTTAGAGGGGTGAATGGTGGCGGTGGCGGTGGTGGTGAGCGGTGTGGTGGGTGGGTGGGTCGTCATTTATCCTCTACCTTGTGCAGCACCACCCCCTTTTTTTGTCTCTGCTCCTTTTTAATTTCCCTGCACCTTGTTTTCTGTCAGCCGATGATGCATAATTCCTGGGATTCGTTTAAAACGTGGGTTCGGTGCCCCGTGTGAGGCAGCCGTCCTGACAGATAAAGATATGCTGGCATTAACTTCCCCTCCTCACCACTCCCCTCCTAGACATCTGTGACAGGTTAATTCTTTGAGCGTTGTAAATACAGAGACAGATGAATTATGCATGTGGGGACATAAAAATAAGCAAGCAATGTGTTTTGTGGTCACAGTAGACCAATATCTTCTTGCACAGCTCCGTGGTTGAGTGCAGGTTTGTTGTCTATAACATATCCATTCTGTCACACGCATGAGTGTTTCATGCTGGAGATTTCTTTTTCAGAGCGTGCACAATGCTTGAAAAGTCGATTTAGAATAATTTCCCAATAGGCGTGCCTATTGCATATCCAATTGCACTGAACATGGCAATGCAAAGTTGTTTTAAAGTAAACATACATGTGCTCTAGTGAAGAGTGGGACTATGTGGAAGTCTGCTATCATATGGTAGAGTTTTAGAGTTTTGTATACTGGGACCATATGTGAGCTCAGGACTCTATGCCTGTCGTATTATAGTTCAGTTTCTAAATGTATTGGTACTGTGAATCAAATTATTTCAATTACTGTAGGGATCCTAGTCTATTTTGATTCTGTCTTTTTTATTTATTAATTTTTATTTTATTTATTTTTTGTCCAGTTATCTATCTATTTTTTGTTGTATTTATGTTGAGGATATTGTAATGTCATCATTGTTGTGTGTGTTGTGCATTACATTTGTTTGTTTTTTTAAGAAACATACATATTGTGGAATTATTGACAATTTTGACAATGTTCAGTACTAAGAGCACAAGTAACTTGAGGACACCATGAAAAACATATTGATATTAATATCATTCTCACAGTATTGTTAGCCCAGTTCCATAACCATTTCTTTATACAAGATAGAATTAGAGCTTTTTTAATACAAGGCTGTCAAACCTTTATCCGCTTGGATATCATACAATCATTATACTCTAAAGACCATGCTCGCATGTTTCACCTCACCTGAAGCTGTTACCGAACTAAAGCTTACACCAGGCACTATCTGTTTAACGATGAATTAAAAAACACTCTTTTAAGAGGCTTTTAGTTTATTTAATTACTTACGGATCAGATACATTTCATTAAGGGGCGTTCATTCTGCTGGGAAATAAGACTATTTAGCAACTACACTATTCTATAATGTATTATTTTCCTCTGAGGAAAGAGTTATTCATCTTATTCATCTTGTTTTAGTTTGGACCCCTTTATAAGTGCCTTCTTTGCATAATGCTGGTGTGGTGTCCAATGCTTGCCTGACCACATTAAATGCGCATCTATCTGTTATTTTTCCTCAGTGACTTTTGATGGGAAAAGCCGAAGCCTTATACGGTTCAGCTCTGTAAAGCAAGCGTGATGAAGTTGCATCTCAGCGGTATTCACCACGACAAGTGACGGAGATATTTTGCAACAGCCCAACCACGAACACGGACCGATTGAACCGTATTAGTTGTGACTCTTATGGCGTTGTATAATGCAGCCACGTCACGCAGGCCTTCGGTGAAGTCTTGTGATGACGAGACATATCCGCCGCTTTGTCTTCAACAGGCACAATAAAACGCATGAATCTTTTATGGGCCACTCTCACTGTTTTGTCTCACACCTCCAGCGCACCCGGAACAATTTGTTATGTCATACTGGCCTGTGTGGCTTTCAGGCCCAAATGAGACAGCAGCGCTTAGGGAGCAGCAGTAATTCAGAGCTTTGTTGAAGCTGACACAGATGACGCGGCACTTCAGTGATAGTCTAATGATTTCATTTACCGAGTCGGCGTGGGGCCTCTTTCTTTGGACTTGGGGCAGAAGCCTCTGCAAGGATTTGTGCCCTGTACGTCTCTTTCTATCTTGGGTAGATGTGTTGCTCTACCCTGGAGTCACGAGAAAGGGTACTAGTGGATTGCTCTGTAATAAAAAAAAAACGAAAAAACTGATTATTTCTATCTTTGTGAGGTTCAAACATGCAATCCTGAGAAATAGTGTCTGCCTCTATTCATATTTCACAAACTAGACAGGATTATTCATAAAATAAACATTTGAATTCCTCAACTGTTTTGGCGTGCTGACTCAGTGTTACAGCCAACATCTCTACTTGGCTACTAAATGACAAATGCTCATTTAACAGAGGAAATTAAACTTGTGTTTCCCTTTGCTATCAAACACTCAACAGTTTTTTCATGTCCCATCATGTCAACTTTTAGCTTGCATATAGGATTTATAGGCCTACCTGTACCGCCGCTACAGCTGTTAACGCTAACAGAAAACAAATTAAAATAGATAACAACACATGCATGCATTTTCTTGATGGTTTTAAGGGGGTTTGAGGTATATTTAGTAATGTAGAATACAAGCATTGAACAGAAAAATAAATGTAACCTCTGTTAGAAATGTAACATACTCAAATTCTAAAGGTTTAATGGTTACCAGAAATAGATTAGGAAAGTAGAAAGAGGAAAACAAAGGGGTGGAGTGGAAGAGAAGGGTACAGAATACAAAAGAAAGAGGGATGCCGGATGAAGTGACGCAGCGAAAGGGAGGGAGATAAAGACGTGAAAGAGTAGGACAGAAAAAGGAGAGGTAGGTGGATGGAGAGGAAAGAATGTTGCCTTTCAAATGCGGAGTAATTTTTACCATACAGGGTGACATTTCAGCAATGCTCCATCCCTGACTTTGGCATTTCAAATGAATAAAAAGCCTCTAATAACAAGGCAGATTCAGGAGATGTAAAGGATGAGCTGATACACTGTGGGCCAGCAGACTGGGCATTTTTTAAAAGTCTAACCTCATTTTTACTCTATCCCAGAGCTTTGATCGGGCCTAAAAAATGAGGCCCGACCCGACCCGTAAAATGAAATATAGCCTATCGGCCTAGGGCCTCTTTGATTACAGTCCAGAGTCGCGGAGTCAAAACACACACAGTCGCTCTTAGAACATTTAACAAACCCAAGGCCTATGTTGTCACTGTTGACAACTAAATCAATGTTGTCCCATACTACCGAATTTTCTGACATTTTCTTGGACAAACTATTCCCTTGTTTCCAACTTCTTCTTTACATTAGCCATTTTTTGTGTTCACACTCTGTAAAGCGACTTTGAGTAGGCTATTATTGTTATTGTTATTATTGTTATTGTTACTTTTATTATTATTATTGTTATTATTATTTCACACCTAGGCTATTTGTGTGATGTGCAGTTGTGCACTTTACTAGCAGCTTACGGCGTGTGAGACAGTGAGAGAAAACAGCAAACGATCCGCTAATTCTAATGTTTTATATTATAATTATTCTAAATCTCAACCTTTTCATTTGTCCCAGCCCGACATTACGGCAGCAGTTTTGGGCCCGAACGGGTCGGGTCGGCCTGGCCCAATCAGGTTCGGGCTGAGAATTAAAGCTCTACTCTATCCCCCCATCCACTCCCCACCCATTCTTTGCGTCCTATTTTTTATCAAATTCTGAGCCGTGACCCCCCTGAATTTGATTCAGAATGGCTGAATGCTGCATCTCTGTCCTCCAATATCCCTTGGTATTCTGAGACTGCACTCGCAACACCCCTTATTGGCAGACCATAATTTGTTCTAAAGCGGCTTATAAGCAGCTGGCATCCAGTCAACGGTCATTCTGTTTTTTTTCTCCCTACATTACATTAAAATTACTTTATATTTTTAACACCTTGAATGTCAATGTCTTAGCGTCATATGAAAAATAATATAGTAAAATCATTTTGGTCTCTCAAAACTCTTGTTTTTCACAGACACAGCCTGTGACAGGCATACACTTTCAGTGGTTTTCTCGTAGCCACAGTCATTTCATATTCTACCGTTTTAAGTGTGTGCATTTATTTGAAACCACTAAAGAGAGACATAAACAAGTGCTGTTAGTTTGCATTTGCTATATTTTTTTTCTTTTTTGGTTGCTCCTCTGATAAGGTGAATGAGAGGAATTCGTCTTGGCTAAGGGTCCTTGTTCCTTTCTACCTGAAATCTATTTCACACATTCCTATTCCTACTCCCTACATCCTTCAGTCAACAAGCTGCCCAGGCACAGAGCACCAATTACAGCTATCCACTCTACCTCAGTGGTGTTCAGCTTCAGCTTGACTAGTAGACCACTACATTGTCGTCATAGTCTCAATCACTTGGCCATTGTCTAATCAGACAGATTTTTTGTCACTTTTTTTTACATTTTAGACATGAAAGCCCCAAAACTGGCATTTCTGTTTCTGTAATTATGTTCTAAATTTAACAATGCCAGATTCCGACTCAAGATTAATTACCAGCCAAATTGTCTTCCAAGTATCAAGTACTTAGTCATGTCTTAGTCATTGCAGCAACATTGAGCCCTGCTTTTATTCACAGTCATACACTGTGTCAATACCTTAACACAAACATCTCTGCAGCTGTGCTAGAATGGTGCTCTGTGCTCATAGAGTCACAGTTTCAGAGTTACACTTATAGTCATAGAGTTACAGTTCTGCATGCAAGGGATTCAACCACTTGTTCTGTTTGTACAGGATCACAAGAGATGCCTTTCCCGATTAATTTGAAGCCTTGGGTTCGTATTACTTTAAACACGTCCCCGACTAATAATATTATATTAAGGAAGTGCTGTGACAGAAGACATCTCAATCTCAGGTGGAGACCCCCTTCCCCCAAGGGATGCAATGAAATACCAAGCACCCAAAATGAGGGACGCACAATAAAGACACTCATGAAACACCCACTCATTATGCCAATGTGTAAAGCTGTCAATTAAAGCTTAATAGCAAAAACGCTTCCCATCCTTCAACCCTTAAACACACGCGTGCACGTGTGCGCGTGCAAACACACATGCGGTCCGAGCGCTCTCTCTGTGGACCGCTCACGCAGCAGCAGCGCAGTGTTAAATTTTGAGCCCGGTGGGACTCCGCCGCGTGGGACAGATAATGTGGCCAGGTGTTAATTAATGTGGAGAGTGCTCTGGCTCATCTGCCGACATCCCGTGAATCCAAATGGAGTCTGCGAGTGGGAGACACATGCGCTGTTGATTTGCAAAGCCGACGGGACGCCACTTCAAAAGGCCAGATTCGCTGCACCGTGGAACCTCAAAGGGACTGTCTTTGCGAGGGCTTCGCTCTGGAGGGCGGTGCCACTTGGCACGTGGTGGTGATGGGGGGGGTGGGTGGGGGGGTTGGGGGAATGGCGGTGTGAATGCCAGGACACGTTTTGTTTTCCTGTTGATCCGATGTCTGAGCCGCTCGAAATTACACTTCTAAATTATAAATTACACAGCACAGTGGCAACCTACAACTCTGCTAGTTGCCTACATCCTGGCGTCTGTTGTGATTTATTTCAAATGTGTCGTGATGGCTGCTGCTGAGAACGCAATGGCTGGCACATGTGAAAATCAATGTTTTTCATACGTTCCCATTTGTTTTTCCTCAAAACGTGTCATGTACCAAATATGCAGCCTGCAGCATTTGTGTCTGAGTGCTGCCATTTTGCTGCCATGCACTGTCACTGACTCCCAGAATGCTCAGAGACACTAATGTGATATGATGGAGCCAGCACTGGGCTAGGTGTGCTCTACCTCGGCGTCCTTCATTTTGCTGAAGGTCAACAGAATATAAACCCTGGCTCTTCGGTGAGACAGACTCTGGCCCTGACTGTGTGTCATTAAAGCCCTATTGAGTTTCTGCCAAACCTCTGACTCCCTCAATATCTCACCACCGCTCATCTCAGCTGTCTCTTCCATCAGGGCTTATTCCCAGCCCTGGGAGGGATCAGCTCTCTGCTATCCACTGTATACTCAAGAGAGCATGAGAGAGCCGTCTTGAAATAAATAAATAAAATACAGCAGGAATCTAGATCCGTATCTCCAGATCTCATTGACTGGTCTTCAGTACAGCTGTACATCATCATCATCATCTTTATAGTATAGATGACATGGTACTGTTCACACCAATCTGTCTGTATGTATCTGTATCTCTGAATATCTGTCTATCTGTCTGTCTTTCTTTCCGTCTATGTGTCCATCCGTCCGTCCGTCCGTCTATCTATCTATCTATCTATCTATCTATCTATCTATCTATCTATCTATCTATCTATCTATCTATCTATCTATCTATCTATCTATCTATCTCTATCTATTAGGGGTGTAACGATTCACCAATGCACATTGGTCCCCGATTTAAATGTTTACAATGCAAGTGCATTGGTTTGCGGGACCCCAATCGATCCATATGTAACGTGCATCAGTCAGAATCGATTAAAACTTTATGAAACATCTGTGTTTCCAAGAACTAGTGAATTCTGTTCCAAAATTAAACATTTCTAAAACCCAATTAGGTAGCTCCAAAACATAACATATGTCATGCAGTCAACCATGTTAGGCATAGTTTACAACTTGACATGTCTTTTGACGTATCGAGCAGTGCAGAGCATTTTCTCACCTACTCATGGCGCTGCGTCTGGCCAGCAGAAGGACCGTGTTTCGGTTATCTACGGCTGGTGTTGCTGTCAAGTTCAACAACGCCAGCCAATGTATCCGTGTTCATGCGTGGTTGTTTTCTAGACATGTATCATACTGTGCCATTACTGTAACACTGCTGTTTAACCAGGCATGGACTGGTACTTTTCTCTATGCTCAGTCATCATATTGAACACATTACGGCACATTGTGAATTCAGATTAATTTAATTTAGCTTTTTTTTTTTTTACATCTAATCTTACTGTGTTGGTAACTGAAAATGGCAGTACTTTTGTCAGTGCACGGTATCGGCAAGTACCTAAACGTAAGTACTCGGTACTCAAAAAAAATATAACAAATAAAAGTAAACCGAATTGTGTCGAATTGCATCGAACTGAAACACAGATTTTCAAATTTTTGAATTGCACTGAATCGTTTCAAACTTAAAGAATTGTTGCTGTATCATATGAGAGTTCATGTATCTATCTATCTAACATATAACTATCTATCTATCTATCTATCTATCCATCTATTGATTTTAGGAATATGTATTTAGGAATCTCTTTTTTTAATCTATCTATGCATATATCTATGCATGCCTACCCATTATCAACATCAGTATTATGAATAGTGATTCATTTTGTCGAGCAGTAGTTCTTACTAGATCCTTAATCCTTCCTTCCAAAACGTTGGGCCGATTCGTCTGCGGGAACAGTCCTTGTGCCGCGTGACATCACTGACCAGTCCACCATGTTCTTCCTGTGAATGAGGAGGTGTGACGAGCAGGGTGGGGGACAGCGCTGGAGCAGTGGGTGGCATGTATCAGGTTGGAAAGGTGTAAGATTGAGCAGGCCGACGGGCTGATTAATGCAGCAACACCTCTGGTCTAACGGGAGTCACTGCTCCTACCGCAAGGCACCCAGGCCCACAACAAAGGCTGTGGAGATTATTTGAGGAGGAAAAGGAGACAGAGCTCTGACACACGCTAATCGTAATGGTAACTACCATTACCATTAGCTAAAGATTAAGTGTGCTGCCCAAATCAATTCGTATAATGTAAAAAAAAAGCTACCAACCATAAAAGATAACTAGTCAGCAGGCTCTGCTTAATGAATCCTCATATGACAAAGTAATGAACTATAACTAAACATATACAACATACAAAGCTCATCGAAACACATCTAATGTAAACCCACAATCTCCTGAAGGAGGGGTAAAAGAGATACAGTGTGGGAGAAACATGTTAATCAAAGATTTATTTGTATTTTTGCATTTTACCTATTTTGCCAGGTTAGTCCCTTGAGATTAAAAATCTCTTTTTCAAGAGAGACCTGGCCAAGAAGGGAAGCAGTATATGAAGTTAAAACAATTTAAAAACTAACTAAAACTAATAATATAACTAATGAAACAGTTTGCTTCCCTATGTTGTATTATATATTTAAATTCACTTTGAGTAATTTCCTTTTAAAGATGACAGCTCCAAATTCTCCACCTTTCCATAGTATACTACCATGAACTCCAATCTGGCAAAACTATAAAGAGAATATTTAAATAATAAGGTTCATGCTTTTCAGAAAAATCAATGGCTGCAGAGGTGGTGAACCAAATGCAAGCACTTTTAAATGTTTGGCCAGTTATATTCAGGAGTAAAGGCTAAAGTGGTAATAAAACAGTTTTGGCAAGTTCAATCTCTGACACTGAGTTTGGAGTCCAGAAATCTGTCAGCCAAACTGCTCGGTTGGATTGCTTTTGCCTATCCATCACAGCAGCCTGTCACTGACCAGTGAATTTATCTCACTGGCCACACTGTCAGATGCACATCATTTGGGGCCTACAGCTGTCAGTCTTGAAGCCCATATGTTGCTCTTTTTTAAATCTGTTTATTTCACATTCAGATGTGTGTGAGAGTGTGTCTTCCCTCATGCATTGATGTG
Source organism: Merluccius polli (assembly GCA_030340625.1). Classification (NCBI taxonomy): domain Eukaryota; kingdom Metazoa; phylum Chordata; class Actinopteri; order Gadiformes; family Merlucciidae; genus Merluccius; species Merluccius polli. The sequence goes on from JAOPHQ010006334.1 coordinate 37,844, forward strand.
AGAATGCACACATCTCCAATTGTGTGTGTGTGTGTGCGTGTGTCTTTTTTGGAATGTAAAAAAACATGGAAAAATAGTATCCTCAATTGAATGTTAAATATATTTAATTTAATCAATTGATTTCATATAAAATATACCAAAGTACCAAAACTAAAAGTACTCAATGTACTTTTTAGTCAAAATGTGTACATGTGAAGTGGCATTCCACTGAGCATAAAATGTTAAGCATCAACTATCTATCAAATAATATATCTCTATCTATCTCTCAGTCCCTCCATCTTTCCATCCTGCATCTTTCTCTCAGTCTCCCTGTGTCCTCCTTGCTCCCTGCCTTGCCCTTCCTCCTGCTTTGACACACTGGTATTGGATTGACCTCCCTGGCGGTGGAGTTCAGGACATCATTAGCTGCAGCGTGCAGCCGCGGTGTCTTTCCCTGGTCGCTAAGCCACTGGCCCCTGGATGGAGCTCAGTTTGCATGGCTGGGAAAACAGCTGGGCTCAATTACAGGGCAGGCTCTGGTGCCGTGCCAATACAAGTGTCAGCAATAACAACATTAGGAGAGCGACAGTTCAGATGTTATCAACCCCCTTTGGCCCACATTACGTTGCGTTGTGTTGAACGTAATGATTTTCACATGTTGGGGCATATTGCTGCTGTGGAATTATTCAACGAGGACCTTTTGAAATAATAAAATACATTCAACGAGAACATTGGTTTAATCATTAATACAAGCCTCTGATCATGCTCATGAGTTGGACAGCCTCCACATAAATGCATACAGAAGGATTTGCATACAGATTTGTATGTAAAATGTTAGGATGAACAATAGTAACACTATGCTTGTATACATATTATAATTAATATTATTATTTTATTTGGGGAAAGAAAATAACTGTTATAATCATCCATCATATAGCTTCCTATTCTAGGCTTGCTATCTCTATTTATATATGTAGCTAAAGCAAAAGTTCAGTCAGGTGACGAAATTCTGGCTTCCACTTCCTATTTTCCGAGTCGTAGGAGAATCGGCGTCCCTGTACACTAAACACTGCAACCTGCACCCGAACTAACATCGCAGCTAAGAGCCCAACCCATGGCCAGGGCTCCAGCAATCACAACTCAAAGAGCTGGCTCCAATCATGGTCAACACCAACACTTCTTCCCTGAGTGCTCTACCATTTTCTCTTGCAAGGTATTTTCTGTCGTGGGGGGGCTGGCTCTTGCCAGGCTACTTCGGTTCAGCTCCAGCCGACAAGCTCTCATCACCTCAATGCAGTCCCTAATCTGGTGGTGGAGTTCATGACATTATTAGCTGCAGCGTCCAGCTGCGGTGTCTTCCCCTGGCCGCTAAGCCACTGGTCCCTGGATGGAGCTTAGTTTTGCATGGCTGGGAAAACAGCTAGGCTAGATTAGAGGGCAGGCTCTGGTGCCATGCCAATACAAGTGTCAGCAATAACAACATTAGGAGAGCGACAATTCCGATCTTATCAACTCCCTTTGGCCCCAATTACGTTGCATTGTGTCGAACGTAATGACTTTCACATGCAGTTGACTGCTCATGTGGAATTATTCAACGAGGACCTTTAGACCTTTTGAAACAAATGAGATGAGAGCCAGGTAGGCTACATGTAGCGCTTCCCTCCTCTGTGGATACAGGAGGGAAGCGCTACATGTAGCCTACCTGGCTCTCATAGGCGATTTGTCCTAAATACGGGAAACATTATCAGTATCACTGTGGTTTTTCAGCAGGCCACCACACGCAGCACTCAGGTCAACACCCTGCTGAACTGGTCCGTTGGGACCGAGAAATTTATGCCCATTTCATGCACCAAATGCGGGAATACAGCTCATTCATTCAACCAACCATGCCCAGCGTCAACATCACCCCACTGTGTCCACAGTCGATCGCCGTGGCCAGCAGGTGCATCAATCTTACAAATGCAATTGCAATAGCTTCAAATAATATTGTGCACCTACCCCGACTGCATTTTCTTCATATCTGCAGGACTTACATGGAGGCCCGTTCCAATCCGTCCGCATTTCAGATCAAGAAACTTTACAATTTACTTGGCCCGTTTGGCTCTCCTCCCTACTGTTTGCACTAGCCCTCCCGAGATGGTGACCGGGGAAGAGTGGTTGATTTTCGGCCTTTCTGTCCCACATCAGGCCAGTTGCAAGCAGCAATTAATTCCTAATCAATTATTTTTTCCCTTCACTGCAACCGTCCTGCCACCAAGCTTATCAGGGAGTTGTATTCAAGCGATATCACAGACTATTTAAAAATAGTGCAATTCGGGATGTTCGGGATCAAATGGGACTCAATTAGCCTCATTGGTTTTTTTTAATTAAAAAAATAACAGAATATAATCTGTGCTTCATCTGCCCGACGACTTCTCATAGATTCCCCTCATGCCAGGAGAGCCTCTGACCAGCAAGGGTAGCCTACATTCAGTCGATAGGCATCCCGTTTTTCAGAAGATGAAACCAGCAGCCCATCGACATGTGGGTGACATTAGGCGTTGCTCCCATGGACAAATCCAAGCAGATCGGCGATATAATTTCTGTCAGCAACACAGATCAATGGCAACTATTTGCAATGACAGTCTCAAAGGCGGAGATTGGGAGGAGGGTGAACAGGGGCAGTTCACCCCCTGCTGGCCAGAGCAAAAATCGAACTTAGGCGGGTTGAAATTCTGGAATGATGTTTTATTTATTTACTTTTCAGAGTATGCTGGCAAGCATTTTTAATGCCTACTGTAAATGACAGTGGTTTTTATCAGCCTCCTATGCTGCTGTAAATGGTGAAATAGCCCTAGTTAATCACCCTCTCACGCATTCAACCCTATCAGACGTCATATTCCTGATGCTGCATCAATCATCCTCACAGAGGTATTTCAAGCATTTAGCTGGTGTCCATTATCAGTGCATCGTACAATAAATAACATCCCTGTCAAGTGCACCATGGGCTATGAGCGCCCTTTATCATACTTCATATGTTCTATCACATACATAGGCTGTATACGATGAGATCTTGTGGTTACGTTCACTGGGTTATCGCTATCTCTCTAGCTTTTCTGTCCTCCCATTGCTGGGAATTCTCAATAAGACATTGCTGGCGCTCTGTCCATTGCAGGGCAACACTCTTTGGCCATCATCACTTTATGCGTTTGACTAATTATTTTACTGCACTCCCTCATCATGGCGTATTGCATTCATATGCATTATATATTGTTATGTTTCATGTCAGTCCACTAGGCTGCGCTCTCATCCAATCGAGGGAAGAACTTTATTTTATTTTTGGGGGGAATCTCATCTCCCGGCAGACTTCATGGATCAATTGTAGAATGAAGCATATGAAGAATAATTTGATGGTGTCTAATTGCCAAATATGTTGTCAATAAATGTTGTGGTTCATTTTGTATACTAGTCTCTCCAGATTTAAATGTAGCTAAAGCAAAAGTTAAATCAGGAGATGATATTCCCCTTCTATTTCTCATGGATCTATGCTCCATCAGTTCCCACCCTGTCATTGAAGACCCGCCCCTAAATCTCTCAACCAATCAGGACCTCATGCATTAAACAGGAGTACAATTGCTGGCCAACACAATGTATATATACATCTCTCATTCATGCTTGTCTCTGTGGTTTTCATTGCAACTCAATGCAGCCCTCCTCCATCCCTTCACCTCCAAGGAATTCCATCTATAGTCACCACCACCACCAACGTCTAGACACCATCAGGGGGAATCTCATCTCCCGGCATGGATCCATCGTCCCCATGAAGAATAATTTGATGGTGTCTAATCGCCAAATGTGTTGTTGTCAATAAATGTTGTGGTTCATTTTTTATACTTGTCTCTCCTGATTGAAATATATTTCCTTAGCTGCCCAGGGGCAAAATTCATCCAAGCTCTGTGTCTTGAATGACCAGCAAGGGGAATTGATCTTCATAAGGCACTGCTGCTGCTCTGTTGTTAAATAACCGTGCCGGAGATCCAATGGCAGGTCTTGACCTTTCAGCCCAGCCTCCATCTCTCCTGCACTGACAGTGCCCAATAGAAAGGTGCTGCCCTAAGGCAGGGGGAATCAATACAAATGCATGTGGTTTAATGTGCGAGTGGAAAATAGTGATTTCGCCTTATCGGATATTATTGATGGTGATCTGAGGTGGGGATGGGGGTTGGGAGGGAGATCTTATGGGAGGTTTGTCCTCGGCCGATGGTGGTCCTCAGAGAGAGCTTGGGGGTTTCTGATAATGAAGGCTGTGATCATGGCGGACAGCAGGAGAATGCTTATGGACAGGATTTATTGTTGTGCTTTAAGTCGCACACTTATTTTTCACACACATTCCCCCCCCCCCCCCCCCCCCCCCTAGTATCATGAGACTCATCGCTCTCATTATACTGTTGTTTTATTTTTACTTGCAACTTTTGAATCCAAAAATAAATAAAAAGAGACTACAAACAGACCTTGCCTGAGGAACATATAGACACCTTTTATTTGCTCTCTTGCCATCTCTCTTTGCCATGTCTTAGACATGGATACAGCAATCTTGAGTACTTTATACTATCTAGAATGGGGCAGCCATTTGCTGTTCCTCTTGATACACAGAACCCTCTTTAGGTCTACCTCTTAAGAGCCACATCGAATGAAACAAAGAAAGTATGTGAAACTTCATGCTCTCTGAGGGCTACTGGGGGAGCACTTGGTCTCTCCCTCACTCCCCCTAACTGCATCTCTAGCCCTCGCTCTTTCCCTCCCTCCTTCCCCTTCTCTCTTTCTCCCGCACTTCCTCCCTGTGTAATGAGCACACATTGAGAGGCAGTCCAAGGTTGTTAAGGAACAAACATGGAATATGATGACGCTCCACACAAACATAAGGGGCTAAACGGTGGATGCTGCTGCGGTTTAAAGTCCCTGAGGCCTAGACCAGGAAGGCAGTATCTGCCTCTCTCCACCTCTCTCTATCTCTCCACCTTTCCTCTCTGTCTTGCTATCTCTCTGTCTCTCTCTCTGTCTGTCTCTCTCTCTCTTGTTCTCTCTCTCTCTGTTCCAGTCTGTTGGAAAATGTGTTTGTGAGAGGGAAGGAACGCTTACCACCGCGCACATCGTTTTCTGAAACGGTCTTCTAAATGTGTGGTTTCATGCATTTTAATGTCCCATGAGGACCGTTCAATCACACCTGCCCTCCCTGGTTTCTGTGTGTCTTCAGTGTTCTCTCTCTCTCTCTCTCTCTCTCTCTCTCTCTCTCTCTCTCTCTCTCACACTCTTTCTGTAAGTCACTTTTTCTGGACCATCATTAGGATCGTATAACTTTCTTAGCCCTCTAATTGGGTCACAAACCACCTTTTTTTTCATGCCAACCAGGCCCATTGACCCACAATCCTTCAGTCGTGTGGTAGCGTGTCACCTTGTCATCTACACCAGCTGAAGAACGCTGGTGTACTCCACCCTGAGTGCGCTATCACCGCTCCACAGGAAAATAAACCGAAGCCCGGGCGATCACTATCTCAACATAGAGCCAAAGTGGTGTTTTGGCTTTAGCGAGAAATAGAGAAGGATTTGTGCACAAGATAACCCACTGAATAGAAAAATTTATGGGCAAAGATATGCCTTTTTTCAAAGAAAGAAAGAAAAAATCCCATTCATCCTTTTGGTCCTTTTTGTACTGCGGAGGATAATTGTATTCGCTCATCAGTGTTTTCCATCCAGTGCCCTCTATATTACACAAGGTCTGGTTGAGAGTCATGGCAGGCTGTGCGACAGATTACAAGGGCACAGTTGCGACACAATACTGTTTTCACCTTTAGATAATGTTACGTTTCAGACTTTCGGATGATTGCTGATTATCGAGCTGCTTTACAGTTGATCTGAATCTCATCAGCACTTAGCCTCATTGTTCCCAGAGCGAGGCGACTTGAATGTTAATTGGATTTGCTCTTTTTGCTATCATTTTCTCCCTCTCATTCTCTCTCTTACCATAGCGGGCTAAACACACCCACACACACACACACACACACTCTAGCACCTGGACTTAAACCGGTGGCTGTCAATGGTACGGGGCAGATGCAACCCCATGAAAAATGCATGTTCCCTTTGCGTGTTTCATGAGAACCGCTCTTCGAGATTCTGCCCGCATCTCGCCTGGCATACCACAGGAATATCAATTACGCTGGCAATTTGGGTGGCAGTGGCGGCGAGAGAATATGGTATACACAATGTCATGTTGATGATGAGGGGGCACACTGTTTTGTGCAGCTGTTAGGGGCTAAACAAGACCTGTAAAGATAGGGAAAATTAGAGTATTTTTGCTGGCCTAATAAAAATTACATATAAATACAATACATACATATAAATACATACAAATATGCCTTGTATGGTAAAGCCAATTTTGATAGAAAAGAGGAGAATAAAAGATACTGAAATTACTCTCATTTGGAAAACACAGCCAAACATCAGCAATTAACAGTAGGCTACCTCTATGGTGATGCTTGTACTTGTTTTCTGTTGTGTCCTGTTTGTGACCGGCCCTATGTGCTTTATCTCACAGGAGAATCCATACATGTGCAACAACGAGTGTGACGCCTCCACTGAGGAGCTGGCCCACCCCCCGGAGCTGATGTTTGATTTTGAGGGCCGCAACCCCACAACCTTCTGGCAGTCCACCTCATGGAAGAAATATCCCAAGCCGCTGCAGGTCAACCTAACCCTGTCCTGGAACAAGACCATCGAGCTGACCGACGACATCGTCCTCACCTTCGAGTCGGGCCGGCCGGAGCAGATGGTGCTGGAGAAGTCGCTGGACCAAGGCCGCACCTGGACGCCCTACCAGTTCTACGCCACTGACTGCCTGGATGCCTTCACCATGGAGCCCAAGACGGTGAATGAGCTGACGCAGCACACCCTGCTGGACATCATCTGCACTGAGGACTACTCCCGTGGCTACGTGTGGAAGAACGACAAGACGGTGCGCTTCGAGATCAAGGACCGCTTTGCGCTGTTTGCCGGGCCCCGCCTCCACAACATGGCCTCGCTGTATGGTCAGCTGGACACCACCAAGACCCTGAGGGACTTCTTCACCATCACGGATCTGAGGATTAGGCTGCTGAAGCCCGCCACCGGAGCTACCATGGTCGACGAGAACAACCTGTCGAGATACTTCTACGCCATCTCCGACATCAAGGTCCAGGGCAGGTAGGAACCCCAGCTTATTCTGTATCTTGAGAAAGTTGAGAGAAAATGCCCTGAATTTTGGGTGATTTTGAGATTTGTGAATCTGGTCTTGAATCACAAATTGTACTTTTTGAAATACTTAATATAACTCAAGCGTAACAAGGACAGCAGAATAATAATATTATTCCAGTTCTGATCAGGAAAGACCTTTTAATGCATTTCTGTTTGTATTTTTCATTGCAAATGCAACAAAGGTATTTTCTGGGTGCTCTGTACCTTTCATCATTCCCTAGTATGGTATCACAATCATTATCTTTTACATCCGGCCTACCATTTGGTGGTGTTGAAAATTAGTGCCGATCGATAAATCGTATTTTCATCAATATCGCGATATTGGTGCATATGCACGATCAACACGTCGCAAAAGACTGCCTGACACGCAATGAATAAGAAACTTATTTACAAGCGCTATGGTGCTGCTTGTGTCACTGTCAAGTTCAACAATGCTAACACACTGGGCGTCACTATGTTCATACGGCTGTTTTCTGGACATTTATTCTTCTTATTAAACATTATGGCATTATGATATTACATATTCTAACACTGTCAAACTGCTGTTTTACTGAGCAACAAACACACAGTGCCGGGAGAAAACTACCGGTACTTTTTTCTGACCCATATTTGCAGTCATTTTACAATTGTCATATAATAACGACACATTGTAAATTTCAGATTAATTCACCTTTATTTGTATTTCTTAGTTGGCACATTAACCCGTGCATTTAATGAGACATGTTAAATGAAATACAAACTCTGTTAGCGAAAAAACAAACTTACTTCCATATTATTCCTCACCGAGTACCAGGTGGGCACTACCATTGCGCCTTTAGTTTGAAGGGGTGTTGGGCAGAATGTACCATTTTGGTGGAGGTGTTTATCGGGCAATATTTTAAATATGCAGTATTAGATGGAAAACTAATTTCCATATGTTGAATTACAATGGCCTTTAGTCAAGTATTTAATGTTTTCTGAAATTAAAAGTAATTTTTTAGTAGGCCTACTTGCCAAATCTAACAGCAATTGTTGAGTGCTATTTTATTTGTTGCTGGATTTAGCTTATTTTGGATATCTTTTTTTTGACATCCAGCTGTTAAAGCGTACATTAAACACTTTATTTTTCCTTTTTAAGTATTTACAAGGTTTTTTCTAAACTGTCTCATGTCTAAAAACTATGAGATCAATATTATATAGCTAGGCCTATATTAGGCTATATTAGACCATTTGTATGAATTGTCAAAACTCCTATTCACAATTAGACACATACGCAACATATACAACTACAGTGTTATCAAACCAAATTCATAAAAGTGTTGTTATACATGCTTTACGTCAGCTATCATTATTGTTGTGTTTTATCTCCATCATCGTCTCTAGAAGGCCTCTTCAGGGGAATGCTGTGTTTCCAAGGTTCATGGAGCTGCGGTGATAAAAAAAAAACCAAACTAAAGCCCTTTACAGCTGTTGTCCAAATGGGCCCTGTGTTGGTTGACGCGGTTCATTTATGAGGATAACTTAGCTGGTAATGACCCATCAGATGGGTCCTGGGTGAATTGAAACAGCTAGTCCCTAATTGGAATTCAGGCCAACGTCAATGGTGGATTAGAACCATTAGCATGCTGGCTAATTGGTTGGAGACTAATCTTGTAATTAAGAGCGTTTGCCGCTGATTAAATGGTAACCATTGGGGACGTATCAGCGAACCGGAGGGAGGTTAGAAAGGTGCTAAACAGACAATGCATTGTTAGATTTAGCTAATGGTTTTATTCATTGATTTTTATTGTTTGAGAGGCCTTTAGGTGGTTTTGGTGTTTGAATAGCACACGTTGCTACATTAGGATTTACTAATGTAGGATCTAATAACTACTTCAAGTAGTTTAAAAGAGATTTTTTTTATTTTGCAACCTTTCATTAATTTATCGAATGAAATATGCATTTAGTAAGCAAAATGTATAAAATACTTGAGGATATGTCATCTCTTTGACCAGACAGTCTGACACTCAGTCACCATGCTTATTTGCTTGTTTTAGTTTTTTCATTCAGACATACGGTTCCAATATTTACACTCGTGCTGTTAACATAAATTGATGGGTTCTAAATTGCAAGCGCTAGTAACCAGGACAACACACCATCTCCTGTAGATATCTTATTTCGCCATTCATTAGAACAAGTAGAAAAAAGTGGGATGGGAGGAAAATAAGCTATTTTGCCCAATTTTCCATCGTGCCCTTGGGCATTAAATTCAATTTTCCGCCAAAAGTTTCCAGTGTGAGAGAAAAGAAAATAAACATACGATTTCGGTCCAGAGTCCAGGGGTGGATCGGTAACTGGCTTGAAAGAGGGGTGAAGAAGGCCGGTGGGGAGTGAGTGATTAGAGTCTCAGCAGCCTCCTGGCTACAACCAAATGTGAAAGCTTTCTTATCACAGAACGGTCATCCTGTCCTAGAATTACCCAGAATGCTCTGCGAACGCTGATAAACTTTCCGTGACACACAGACTGATTTTTTGCTGTGTCAGGTATCCCGAGGGCTTGTGTTCAGTATTCAGTATTTCTCTCCAAGCTTATGGTTTTATAACATATGTACCATTACTTCGAGATCTCTGTTTCCTGTTACTCTGGTGACATCGGATGGATTTTTTCTAACTTTCTATTTTTCTATTTTTCTGTATCACCTGATATGAACGAACTAAGATGCCTCTGGTACTGATCACATGACTGTATGATGGTGCTTTATACTTGATGATAGTGTCATGATGTTTTTGCCATAGCATGCTTGTGCACATTTATATATATATTTTTTTCATATTTATTTCTTGTTGAATGTATTATTATTATTATGTTTTCTGGAATATGGTGCACTCAAGACGTGCTACCTATTACTTGATTGATCATGTGACCTAGACTATATTAGAGGCTCACTGCTTTCACCTGTGTTAGTCTGAGGAAGGGTCTGCGAGCCCGAAACGTTACTCCCTTTGGGTGATAATAAATTATCTATTGCTCTGGAGCTTTTTTGTTGGTGTGCGGATTTTTCCCTTTTCTATCATTGTGTTCAGTATTGTCATGTTGGGAATCCAATCGGCTATGTCAATTAAAGAAATATATGTACAGATGTTTGACCGGTTGAAAGTATATTTATATTTAGTCAATAAGTACAGCAGAAAAATAGAACAATAAGCAACAGACAAGGTTTCAACGGTACAGGAGACAGTGCTGTGGTGCCCATATAGAAAACATTAAAATGTTGTACAATACTCCTGTTCTGAAAAGCATCATAAGTAAAGACTAGAACGTCCTTACAGATATGAGGCACACACACCACACAGCCTTTACCTAAGTGCTAAGTCATCTGAGCATAAAACGGGGTTTGCTGCGCTATCGATCGCTTACGGTATTCCACTCCCAACAGCCGAGGAGGAGGTGGAAGGAGAGTCAGGCTTCGGACCGGCATGCGTGCAGACTGTCCCACCTCCACATTCTCTCCCTCTCTCCAGTCCTTGTGTATTGATCAGCTGTCTGCTTGTTAATTAAGACATGAGCGCTGGGGTTCTGGCGGCGCGGTCAAAGCGCCACATGTGCAGGGTCCGTAGCAGGGCCTGGGAATGAAAGGCAGATAATCCATATGTGCTAATGTAGCTGCTTGTGCTCCGTCCTCCTGTCTTCTTCACTCCCTGTTTTTTCCTGACCTTTCCTTGTGCCCCCTGGGATTCAACTTGAAGCATATCAATTGAAGCTTAAAACAACACGCCACTGGAAATGTCCTGGGAGGAATGCACTGCCAGTGCCACAGGGAGGCTGAAGGCTTTTAGGAGATGATTCAGCGTGTGAATCAGTGGTGGTCACCTGTATTTGACACACGATGGACAACCTGCTGTGTCAAGCAAAAATAAGCACATGGGACAGTATACTACTTTTTAAATACTTTTTGCATGCAACTTTGTAAAACAATAGAACGTAACTCTAAATAATCTACCATTTTTTGTTCAAACCTTGCCGTGAAAAGTCTTCCAACATGGTCCAAGGGTAAATTGATTCATGTAATATAAATATATATATAGAAAATAATATATATTTATAAAGAGCCAGAATGTTTCACCTCCTGGTGAGGTCATACAGGCACGGTATCAAGTGCTTCAACATGTTTCTCTCACTTCAAAGGGCACTTTAAAGGATTGTACATTCGAAGCGTTCTTCGGTTCATTGGCGTATCGAGCGTAACATCCAGCTGAATCACAGCCATCCACAACACCTTGCGGATATCTGTGCACCTCCGACACACATGCTTTCAGCTGCAAATCTTTTACATAAAAATTATATTAAAAAAATAAATGTTTTTTTTATACACCTTTCATGGTTTAAAAACACAAAAAAAAGGCATATTTAGAAAAGGCATTTTCAGAAAAGGCATTTTTGCACTTCAAGCGGGCGGCATGTCCAGGAATTGATTATATGTGAGAAGGCAGGTATTATAGTCAGACCTCGACAAGACAGCCCACATGAGTGCAATATGAACATAGATGGGTTCTCGCTCTTTCACCGATCCTGGCAGGACTGTTCTGGATGTGTTGGAGAATTCAGACAGTTCCTGCTAGGGGGTCCAGCTCCAATGCGTTGCGGTGGTCTGGTGGTCAGAAGACAAGCCAAGACAAGTCAGAGAAACTGAAGAAATGTCAGAGTGGCTGTTTGACAATGTAATTGGCTCATTATTATAATATTGTGGCCATAGAGCTATATTGAAGATAAGAACGGATGGAAGCAACAGAAAGTATTTATTCAACAAAAGGTTGATCAAACTGTAATTCTCAATGTGACCTGTGCCTTATCCCCCTTGAGCAAGGCATTTTTTCCGCTGGCTAATCAAGGAATTCACAGCAATTTGTGGCAGGAGGCAGAAGCACAATTTGTGGCAGGACATGGCAAAAATGTCTGCAATGTGGAAATCTAACTATAAAGGCAGGAATCTCTGTGTGTCTGCCTCCCATCCCGTCTGCCTGCCTCCCATCCCGTCTGTGTGCCTCCAATCCCGTCTGCGTGCCTCCCATCCCGTCTGCGTGCCTCCCATCCCGTCTGCGTGCCTCCCATTCTGCCGATTATCCCGACGGCCATTCGTCGAATCCACTTTGCACTCGGCGGATGTATCGCTCGGGACCCAGGGAAGTGCAGTGTCAAATTTGGTGCAACAGCAGCTCTTTTACAAGCTGCTGTGTTCATTTTTCTGTTGTTTTTTGTATACAAGTTTTACTATAATGCTGCACTTGTAATTGTAATTTGTATTTGTTGTGACTGTGAATGTTGAAGTTAAGCTATTACACCACTTCGAAGTGGAATTGTGATTATATTACTCATTTTGTGTGTTCTCGTTTTACTACAATGCTGCACTAAGGGGATTTAATAAGAGCTGAAGACATCTTTTAGTTTGTTTACTTGGTTATTTTGTTTAAAAAAAAATGAAAGCCAATGCTGCACTAAGTGGAGTTGTGATAAGAGCCATGTACAAATAATTTTTTGTTTGTTTACTTTGTTATTTTGTAAAAAATCAAAAACATAACATAAGGAACAGCTTGGATGCAATTTTTTTCTAAATGCATTGCAGCACTATTCAATTGATTTAATAACTTTAATGTACTTGAAGTGTGCACTGTATTTAGGAAAATACAAGTATCCGATCAGAACTTGGTATCAGGCAGATACTCAATATTAAATTACTTGGATCTGGATCGGGAGCCAAAGGACTTGATCGGGACATCCCTAAAATTATCCTAATGTTTGTGTTGATGCTAGTGTTGTAAATGGCACTCATGTTCTTAATACCTTTTATTACAAATAAAGCAGTGTTGTTAAGAAGATTTCTATGGTAACTCGCTACAATCTCGACACCCAAACCTACGGATGAATGTGTGCACGCTCACATACACACTCTCTCTATCTGTTTCTCTTTCTCTCCATCATGCTCTCTCACACACACACACACTCACACAAACACACACTCATATCCAATCAACATCCGCCCTGGCGGTGGTCCGTTCCTCCGAGGGGCTCGCTGCCCTGTGAACCGTGACAGCTGTAGCGCGCTTGATTGACAGATGGAGAAAGTCAGGGTCAAGTGCGGGTTTAAAGTGAACCCCCCCTGGCCTGATCCGCTCCTGGCTGTATCCAGGTATTCCCCCACCCACTCCCTCCCTCTGACATCTCCTCTGCGGCCTATCGCGGACCAGATGTCTGTCACGCACCACACACTACTTCTGCCACTCATCCCGCTCTCACATCTCCAACGTGTAATTAACACTGATTGGAGCTCAGCTCTTTCTTTGGAAATAATAAATGGCCACCGGAGATATACAAAAAAAAGAAAAGAGAAAGAAACAGGACAAGTAAGTCACCATTAGCTGTCTCTGGAGGAAAGAGATCACCATGAATGGAAAATAACATCACTCCACTTTGTGTTGTACCTGCAGCTTCCCATTGCAATCTGTGTTGTGTAGGACTTTGTATGTGGGGGTTGACAGGGGGGGGTGAATGGGTTTAGGCATGCAATGAGAAATAATCTTTGTTTGTGTACGGGGGAAGGTCTGTATATTTCTCAATGTGCTCTATAGATAAATGTATGAATGTGTGTGTGTGTGTGAGAGAGAGAGAGAAAACATGAATATATGTATATACATCCTCCTATGTGTATACAATATGATTTTCCTATGCGTGTATGTGTGTGTGAACACGCATGTGCTTTGCGCATACATACTTGTGCGCATGTGCCTTTGTATTATTACCGGGGTAATGAAGTGGCGTGGGTGGGGGGGTCGTTGTGCCAAATTCACCTTAATATTGTAATCCAATAACGGAGTATTATTCACAATCTCTGTAAGAGATGAGGGCATACACTTAACCAAACACACAATAGACACACACACACACATATCCACCCCCTCCAATCCCAACCTCATTTCCATTTTAATATGTCCCTCTATTTATGATACCTCCACTGCATCTCTCTCTCTCTCTGTGTCTCTCTTTCAGTCATTCTCTCTCTCTCTCTCTCTCTCTCTCTCTCTCTCTCTCTCTCTCTCTCTCTCTCTCTCTCTCTCTCTCTCTCTCTCTCTCTCTCTCTCTGCGTGTGGCTAACATCGTAGCAGCGAGCGGGCCCTCTAACCAAGGCGAGGAGGCGCTCAGCGGGTATTACCATACTGTATGGCTACAAGAATGCACAGCCTCAATAATGGACCCTGTCACCGAAAACAAATCACAAGCGCCCGAATGGCGGTGGCGCAATGGCGCGCAAAATTCACATTCCATTTCATCCCGGTCGAAAATTGGGGCTTGGGGAATTAACTTGTGATCCATTCCTAATTTATATATATATGTGTGTGTGTGTGTGTGTGTGTGTGTGTGTGTGTGTGTGTGTGTATATATATATATATATATATATATATATATATATATATATATATATAACCCCCCCCCAGTAATTTGGGTAACCCTAGCGGGGGCCTACTTAAGCTTTCCGAGGTGGTGGATGCGACGCAAAACAATTTGTTTTGAGGTGGATTACATTACGCTCAGGATGAACGACGCGATTGGCCACGGGACGGAGTAACGAAAACAAACCTAATCGGACTCTTCAATTTCACGGTGACACAGCCCGGCGTAATGAGGTGACACCCTGACAACTGTGCATGCCCGCACAGTTCAATGGCATCTGCAGTGTAGAAAGAGATCCAATATTGAGTGGGGGCTGTCAAAGTCATTACGCCGGGGCTGTGTCTGCCGCGTTCCCTCCTCTGGTCACCGTTGTTGACACAGAAGATAATTTCCGCCCGGCTTTTGCTATCAGAGCAATTTCAAAGTTTGCTAAGGGCAAATTCTGTCGATGCATGAGCCTCAATACCCAGCTGGTATCTAAAAGATGAACGAAGAAGGTGTGTTCCTTCCTTCTCAGTCTTCAGGACATTTCGAAAAACAATGGTCGCAATTTTATTGTTAGTTGTTTTGTTTAATTGTGCGCTCCGTTGTAATAGTTATTGTTATTGTAAAACCTTTTCTTTTGTGTTGCATTTGGCAACACTTCAGTCCTGACTAAATTTGCGGTAAGACGCATTTTTGTTTTAGGAAATTTCCCTGTGCACATAAGACAAGGCAAGGAACTGTGTCATGATTTACATATGAACTTCATATCAATGCTTTGGGAAATAAGCATGTCTTAGGAATTTGTTATAAGGATAGCTTGAGGCACAATTGAATGAATGATAAAATGTAATTGGCTTTGAATGCTTCAACTTCTTCATATACTTCAAAATCTGTTTTATTCATGTCTCTATTGCCAGTTAAAAGATACATTAAATTGAATAAACATGACAAACAATTATTTGTTTCATATATGTTATTCTTTTGATGGTGCATTATGCTAAACTGGAAATAATGAATAGTTAAAATCTTAATTGAATAAACAGCACCCAGTGTGCAAGAGTGATGTGATTTTCAAGTAATAGCAAGTTTATAGGTACGCAAAACTCCTCTCCTAATCGCCAAGTAAAAAGCTGCATCCGACTATGTAAGTAAGTATTTAGCTATAATCTTTGTTGTTGTGTTTCGATGCCCCGGTAGTTGCCATGCATCAGCCTTGTGATGGACGGACACAACAGGGCCTCTTGGACCCTCGTGTAGCAGACATCAAACAGTGAAGCAGGGGTCACACCAGGACCAGAGAGCTGGTTGACATTGATCTGAAACTTCAGTGGGGCCAAAGTGTACTCGCCCCTTCACACCTGTCAAGGTCTCTGATGGCCAGGCCCTCCTTAAAAACAAGGAAAAAACAAAAACCTGTTATTTTGCCCATTTTTCTTCAGGAGCTCCCAATGTGGGTTTATGTGGGATCACAAGTCGACAGTGTAGACATCTTGTGTTTTTTATTGAAGGGGAAAGTGAGATGAGGAACTCAGAGTGAACTCAGGATATTTTATGAAGTGAAACAACAAGCAAACAAACAAACAGGCCTTTATATTTCCCCGCAAAACAAACTCATGTGAAATTCATCTGTTTTTGTTCAGGGAGATTAGTTATTACTGTAATTCAGCATCATGGGTCATTTAGCTAAACCCAGAAGACCACTGCAACAGTTGCTTTTTATTATTGTTTTTTTTCATCATGGAACATATCTCACTTTTGTTAAAACTTTCAATTCACAGATTATGTAAAATCCTAAATCTAATACGTTCCCCCTAGATTTAGCTCAGATTTTATTTATGCAGTTAGTTATTTAGTTATCCTTGTTAGCTCTGGTTGAGGAACAGGTTTGGCTTCCTATGACATTGCATGGTTGTTAATTATGAAGTATCTGGTTCTTGTTCCATGAGTACACCGACATATTGTTGGCAGAACACTGTTCAGTCTATCTATAGTCAATAAGCAGACACTACCGACTAGGGATGTGAACAATTAACCATTTAACCGTTAACCGACAACATCATTTATGACCAATTAACACTACCAGTTAAACAAACAACTAAAATAAATCCTCTCGTTCTGTTGTCGTTTTTTGCTGCATTGCACATGTAAAGATAAAGGGCTGGCCTCAAATATTCGAATAATCAAAGTATCCTTCATTTATTTTGTATTCAAATTACTCTAAACCTTTAATCAGCGAGGTTGTTAGTGATGACGTACTCTTAAGGCGTTCTGTTGTTATCTTTTATCCATATACATCCACACTTTTAGCAAGTAGCAGCTTCGGCTTTTTTCGTCTCAACTGAGATTATGTTTCTCAAGTGGTAATCTCCACACATTGTACCACTTTGAGCGCTGGCGGCACATCATTTGTATCTGCTATAGTATGCTTAAGATAATAGAAACTAGAAACTATGATGTCACCATTACCAAAAGTAATATAACATAATGTTACCATTACCAAAGTAGCATAATGTAAAACCATAAAATGTAAAACCATAAAAACAGACAATACCTGCTCAGTCCTGATTACATCAAAATATGTCAGTAGTCACACTAATAATCTCACATGCTATCCCCACAAGCTATAGTCCTTCTCCCTGCACAACCCCAACTGATGTTTCAGTCCATCAACTTTCTGGCTGACACCGTAGGTCAGACCCACACTGATGGAAAGCTTCACTTCAGATTCATTATTTTACATTATTCATTTGCCCTGTGGTCCACTAGAATCACTAAGGAGTTTATTGCTGCAGTCTCTTAAAAAAAAAGAACAATTATTGAATTTATGATTGTTCTCGCACCGTGTGCTGGTTTTAAAAGCAATACAATGTTAAGCGCTCAATGTTCAAAATATATTCAGATTTATTTAATGCACCATAATCCTCTTCATTACTTATAATTTGACCAGGAAAAGGAATATTAGATAGTCAATCAAAATGTTTTATTTGCTATATTATCAATTGCATTAAATTAATGCAATTAACTACTGAGTGTCTAAAGAATAAAACCCATCCAGGTATAACTCAATCAAGCCCCAGATTTCGTCTTTTAATTCATTTTGTCTGTAAAGAAAAAAACAAAAACAAAGGTGATGGTTGCAGTCAAAAAAAGGTACATTGTGCAGTTGTAAATATGAATCCATTTCAATGTTGAAAACATGAATATATCCATAAATATATCTACGACTTTCCCGATTTTTCTAAAATACTGTGCGGGTTCCTGTTGAATTATGTGTGTTGTTATTTTTTATTTATTTATTTTTTACAACTTTTACTCTGGTTTCTACTTAGCATATATTTATTCAGTCCTCGTGTTTGAGCTGATTTTAAACTGTGGCTTGTAGGAGCTGTCATGAGAAGGGAAGTCAGCGTTAGACACTGTGAGCCTGTCAGCACACTGCAAATAAGCACACAGTGGTCCGAGTTAGGCAGAAGCCAGAGTACTCTAGCTGTCCACCCCAGACTGTCATCACAAAACACTTACTTACGACCCCACTGCATCACTTGGTTTATTTTTTTAAATATGATTTCTTTTATTTTTTTCAAGTTGGTGCCTCACAATATGAACATTGAGTTTCCGCCTTTCTACACTACAGCAGGCCAGCTTTCGTTCTCTTTATTTCTCTCTTGCCCTAACACGCACACACACACACAAACTAACAATAATAATAATAGTAATAATAATAATAATAAACTTTATTTGTATAGCACCTTTCATACACAGAATGCAGCTCAAAGTGCTTTACATTTTAGAAGATTTAACACAATCAGGAACAATAAAAAAAGGAGAGAATATTAGTATTATACAGACATTTAAGTTCAACCCTTAAATCTTTGCCCCCTATAAGCACGCCATATGGCAACAGTAGCAAGGAAAAACTCCCATACTCATGGAAGAAACCTTGAGCAGAACCTAGACTTAAAAGGCGGACAGAGCTACTTAATCTACTGTGAGAGCCTAGCATTTATACACTGCCCATATGAGGGCAATGAATGTAAAGCAAAAGGACACAGGAGGGTGAATGATCTCTGTAACTCTTCCGGGGCCAAGCCTCTTGTTTGGATAATGGATAACACCCATTGTCGTCTTTCTGGGCCCAGGATAAAAGGTCATTAAAACTTCATGAAACGTGTCTTTGTAATGGTGCCAGTTCAGGAGGCTGAACGCACGGGGACCTCTTCGCCACACACACACACACACAGCCTTGTGGTGAATCACTCTGTGATTTCATTATGACAATGCCCACGGCAAAAACATCGCATCCCAGAGTTCCCCTGTGTCCAGAATGATGCGCCTGTCCTATTGATGCGGTGTGCGCCCAGGCTGGGAAGTGATGATCCAGATTTGGCTGGTTTTTAATTAAGTGGAAGGTCAAATTTAATCGCGCTTCACTTCGGGGGAGCTGAGGGGGAGCAAGGTACACCCCACTCATTAATTTTATGGAGCAGGTTCTTTTAATTGATTCAAAAGTTAAGGACTGTAGGGAGCTCTTTGCTCAGAGGCTCCCCAGCACTCAGGGAATCCGGACCGGGGGCGTTATGTTGAGTCCCTCATCTGCAACGCAAGCCACTACTGCGAACCAAGCTTCAATTTGATAATTTTCAAACTCAATTTGATAGTGGCACCGGTAGCATTCTGTCTCCAAACCCAGAGCCACTCGAACATCAGCAGGAGAAATAGCATCTTGGTCAAAGCCTAAATGAAACTCAGTATTTTAACTCAATGTTGCAGTATAATACCAAAGTAGATGACGCAGAGCAAGGCCGTGTATTTCCATGTATTAATATTATTATTAATATTATTATTTTGTCGTTGGTAGGGGACACAATACAGGTGCAACAGGGTTTATCCAGTCATACTATCAGTCACACTATTATTGCTATTGTCATCCACTCAATATCAGTTCCCTTCCCCAAAATACACCAATGACTTGAATTGCATTCTTGATGCAATAAAGTAAATCCACGGCACAACCTTTGATGAAAAATATATGCTTGCGGCAGCTTTTCCTCAAGTCTGCCTCATATGTAATGACATTTCTAAAGATATGCAGTCTGTCGGTGCAGTCAGAGGAACCATAACTTCCATACTGTCTATCACAACAACATCTCTCCTCGTGTGCTTTTTTTTAACAGCAAAAACAGACGGAAATGGTCAGTTTCGCCGGGGAACTTAAGCTCTGATTGCTATAGTGTAACGGAAAAAGAGATAATTGGGTCGAGTGCAGAATCGGTCTTACATGGTCCTTCAGACCATGTTTTTAATGTGATGGTATATTTGCCAATTCAGAGCATCTTTGGTGCTATCTTGGTGTGATTACATGATCACACAAAGCAGAACCGCCCTTAGTTTAAAACGGCCACGCAGTTGCCTAAAAAGACACAAGTGGACCGGCACAAGCTATAATATTAATTTCTGTCGTAATCGTCCTTGTTATTTTGAAATCCTCCATTCAACATTATTGTCAGAGCTCATTAAAATGTTAATTTGGTACAGATAACCTTATTCCCTGGCACTACAAATGACAGAGCATCTATCAGTCTCTAATCTCCAGGAAGTCAATTAGAGAAGAAGGAGCTGCTGACTGATCCCGTCATTTTCCCTCTGCATTGTGCTCCTGAGCGACGCGGGCAACAGATCCCTATCACTTAGGTCTAAAATGGTAGAAATCCTCCCGACTGAAGGCGGGTAGTAAAAACAAACATGGGCACTGATATGAAACAATGATACGTCCGACGCCGCTCGGGGAAGGCTCGCGTTTCAGATCGACTCCTCGTGTCTCAAATGTTGTCCAAATACGCCCAGCCTTTTGTGATCCAGAGGTCACCCACCGTAACCTTTTACCTCCCAGGGGGGTTCAATCAAACATGGGGGATTATATTTGGAGTATGGATGGAATATGAAGCGGCCTAAATCTCAGATGACAACAAATCTGCAGAGGTACTCCACTGTATGTGACCCGTATGGATGATAGAGAGGGGACTCATTTTACATTTGGGACTCGAAACTTTGACATTTAGATTCGATAATGTGCATTTGAAATTAACCTTTTATTGACCAATTTAGATTGGGTTTCTCATTTTGTCTATTGAGCTCTGTGTGGGGGTTTGTTTGTTCTGTGATCAATGCAATATGTTGCCTCTGTCTGTCAAGGTTACGTTATGTGTCAGATTTGCGCCCCCATTGAAAATTAATAAATGGGATGGCTATTTGTAGCTATCAGCATATACTACAGATATATCTAGATCATTTATACTTAAAAATAAATAATTCAATATATTAGTTAATCTTACACATTGTCACTTTAAGTTCATCAGAGTTTTTTATCTTTTGTAAAAGAAAACAGGAAGTAAACCTCATCTTTAGATTGAGGTTCGACATTTTTTTAAATGTTAGGATGCTGTCGGTACCATTATATGTGTTGGACTACACTGGGTGTTTCTGAGTAGGTGCTTGTTGCAACTGTGTGTCTTGTAGGGTCGAGATACAGCAGAATGTGCTCTTGATACATGCGGGACTATTTAGGGTCAGTTGTGTTTGTCTGCTGGACTTTGTATGTGTGTATTGTTTGCAGGACTAAAAACAGTTTAGATTGGCCCTTTATGTTTGCTGCACAATGACATGATCATGATGGAAGAGGCACAGATCCTGCCTGTGTGTCCGGTCATGTAATGTGTTCTTTAAGCACCAACAGCTGTAAACAGGACAATGAAGAGTGCCATGTTTTACTACAAACAGCAAGGCCTGTGCCAGAGCTTGTTACTGGATGAAAACAGCCCTCAGTAAAATGAGTGGGCTGCATTCTGCACTCTCTTCACACAATTTACCCGCTGTCCGTCGAGGGATTTCAAGCCGCGATCCTTCACACAAGTGAACCTCAAACTATTTCCAACAACTCCCTGTTCGCAGGCTGCTGATATATTGGTGTCCTTTTTTTCCCTCACTCTTTTTTTTCTCTTCCACAAAGCGTTTTGGGGGGGTTTTTGCTTGAGTGTAGGAAATAGAAGAATGTCAGCCATTGTATTTTTTTCTGGAGCATTTGTCAGGTCTGCCTGAGATCTCTTCTCTCTCCACCTAATAACCGACACAACCGACCGGCAGGGCTCATGGCCGCAGGTTGCCCTGCGTTTCACATCACACATCACAGAGAAACGCCTAGGAACTGGGGGGAACTTGGTGTCTGGCGTCTTCTTCTACTTTAAACCATTACCTTGTTACCAGCGCCTCGCTGTGTCTTCAATTAGCTACCATTACGCAGCGCCTGCCATTTAGCACTGAAAGTGGCTAATGGGAACCGATTTCCTCTGATGTCTCTCCACACGGGGAGAGTCACAATTGAGCCTTTTTTTTTTTCTTCTATTCTTTTCTTTTTTTAGTAAACAGATGTATAATGAAGCTTCGCGGGGACACCATCCAAATCTGATAACGCTCTAGGACTTCAATGCAATCCCCATTCAAATAAATGAATGAATAAATTAAAACAAAATCGAAAGCTGTGAATAGAAAACAAACAGCAGATTTTTACGTCAGACAAAAAGAAAGTATAATATATTATTAACACCTGTAATTTCCCCCCCCCCCCTCCCCCCCTCCCCCCCCTTCCCTCGCCTATCCATCCATTTTAGGTGCAAGTGCAACCTGCATGGCAACACCTGTGTGTACGACAAGGGCCGGCTGGGCTGTCAGTGTGAGCACAACACAACGGGACCCGACTGCAGCCGCTGTAAGAGACACTACCACGGCCGGGCCTGGAGCGTCGGCTCCTACCTGCCCATACCCAAAGGAACCGCCAATATATGTGAGTGTTACTGTCACGCTGTGTAATAAGATCTGTTGTTGTTGTCGTCGTCGTTGTCATTGTACATCTTCAGTACGCATCTTAGGGTACACTTTATTTAAAGCATGACATTTAATATTTCCAGTATTCATGTTATAAACATTATAGAATCAATATCAATGAGTTATTATGACGTTATTTTGTAGGCTATAATTTGATATTGGTTTATTAGTCATTTTGAATACATTTGAGATCATTTAGATTTAGTCAAGGTGTTATGACTGCCCTCTACTACAAGTGATATCCAATGTGGGTATAAGGACTATATATACACAACTATACAAAGGCTATGCATGTGCTTCCTTGCGAGTTAATGTGCAACATAGAAACCCACATTTTTCATAGTGTTTAGGCAATTCACCACACAACCTATTCCTTCATTATGAAGCAGCTGGTCGGCAGCAGCGGCATCTTAACACATGCCGTCGCCTGTAAGAGCTAATTTGGGATCTTCTCTTTTTTTCCTCCGCCCCTCTTCCTCTCGTCTACTTCACGTGACCTCTGAGAGGCAGAAGGTGCTCTTTTGCATTATCCCCGCTCTAATCTTGGAGGAGAGTTGAGTCACATTCATCAAATCTCATGCCTGAGGCGGGGGGGCTCATTGCCTCAATAAATCTAATCCATCCACGCAGGGATGAGCTGGTTAGATGGCCAGCGCCGGGCCAGATGGTGGAGAGGTAACCCTCTGGTCCCTCACTCTGGCTGCTTTAGCCCTGAAGCCAGTCGCTCTAGTAATAGCGGTCTACCGGGACCGGCTTTTGTTTTTGGTATGGGAGTGTTGGGAGTGTTGGGCTTTGAATTGTTGTTGACGCAGTGAGGGACCCACCCAGAGATGTGATGGAGTAGCCCCTGCGCCGCTGTAGTTGGGTTTTTTTGTCGCAGAATGTGTGCAGCAACGGCGCGGTATTGTGTTCTGGTTTATTTACCGACCAGAAGCGTTAACGTATGCGCTCATTAAAGCGGGAAGGGGGTCGCTGGAGTACATGCTTGCATCGGTGCATGCTTGGTGTGTTCCACCGTGTGTGTGATCGGTGTGTGTGTGTGTGTGTGTTTGTTTGCAGGCACCTGTGAACTCTGAGGATATATTACTTGATTTCCCCCTGCTCCTCTCTCTCTCTCTCTCTCTCTCTCTCTCTGTCTCTCTCTCTCTCTCTCTTTTTCTCTCTCTCTCTCTCTCTCTCTGCCTCTCTCTCTCTCTCTCTCTCCCCGTTATGAGCCTCCTCGCAATGTGTGGTCGTCGCCGGATTGACAGGCCGTTATTAAAAAAAAAAAAAAAAAGGAAAAGAAATCCAACACTTGGTCGCATCTGCACTGAACTGATGAAACCTGCCTAGCCGTATCAAGTGTAATATTAACGCCTGTCTGGCAACAGCACAAAATACAATAATGTTGCATACGCCACTGACGTAACAATATTGCCCCTTTGTCTTGAATTATCCCCGGTTCTCCGGTAAGTAAAGTGCAGCCCCCACTTTCCCGTTCCGACAACATGCCGACTGCCGCCGTAATGCGGAGCTCATGTTTCCCTGCGAGGATATTAAACATACGGCAGTCGTATCGAGACAAATCCGCTGAACATGCAAAATGTAATTACGCTTTAATAGCTTTCATCTGTCATCAAGTCCTCCCCCTTAATCATGGGAGTCATCTATCTCACAGGTAGGGACAGGATAGAGAGTGGGGGGGGGGGCCGGGGGGGTTACATATTCACTTCGACGCACGTGCACGGAAATATGCATGTCGTACGTGAGCCTTCATGTAATACGTTGTGGAGCCAAAAATGGAGCCCTGCGTTGCCAGGGGGGCGAAGCGGTCAGCGTGGATGACTGCATGGGTGCCAGTCCAATAGCCTGGCCCCCGAAGCAAGGAGGTGGGGGGAGGAAGAAATCTCTTTAGACACCTGCAGAGCCGAAGAGGAATCACTGGCAGAATTATGTTGACAGGCCACTTTTGCAGGGAGCGTCAGTCCCCCCCTTCCCCCTTGTGTTGCAAAACAAGTTCACAGGTCGCTGGTAGTAGAAGTGCTGGAAAAATTCTTAGTTTTGCTCCAAACTTGTCATCTTTCAGAGGAGGGCAGTATTTTTGGCCCTCCATTTCTCAAGCGCTGAAGGCATCGGTTTGGGAAGTACAGGTGGACATCGGGAAAAATGTCCCTCGCAGGATGCTTTGAAAGAGTGTTGCTGATAGCATGAAAGTGCCAGCAGCTGTTTTTGTTTTGCTTTTTTCCGAATGTCCCAAACTGTTGATTAGTTGATTAGATGTTGGACAGAGTAGGAATTGTAATTAAACAAAATCACTGACTGACCGATGTTCAATTCACTCAAGAAACAACGCTGGTCCTGATGAAAAATGCACTGATTAAAGGGCAAATTCTTCCAGCCAATGACACCAGCAGACAGGAGGAGGACGGTCCAAAACCAAGAGTTTAATCAAATGTTTTTTTCACAATTTATACAAAGGCTGCTTCTCAGAAAGTTGCTCAATGTCCTTGGACGAAGATCAAATTAAATTGTACCTTAAAAAACTTTTCACAGTTTATTCATCATTCTAGCTTTAACATGAATCAACTGAGTATATGAATTAGTATTCGGACAAGTATTGCCTTTTAGTTAGAAGTGAAGGGGACTGTATATACCCAGGTATGCACATGTGGTATCAAAGACTTTGTCAGGCAATTGAACACATTCTCGTTAATCCTCAGTAATTCACGCCTCTTCTTAATAGCATAACAACCTCATTAACACAATGGCCATTACAGCCCCATTGCGGTGTGTTCTTTGAGGAAGAAGGCTGCCGACTCAGGATCGCTTTAACTCACTTTATTTGTTTAACTTTAGGTCTATTATCTATCAAGCAAATGGAGAAGAATTGTAAAATTCACGCGCGTGGAGCTCCCCTTAGCTGGGTATCTGTCCAGATACGCTGCCTGTAGGGTTTCTGTCCTTCCCCCGCATGTGTTGTTTGGTAGTATCTGGGCAGGCGTGGCCTCTATGACGCATACTATGCTCTGATTGGCTAGTGTTGAACGCCCGCCCCCAGTGTATTATGTGTGCCGCCATCTGGTGACCAGGTGCGGTTAATACAACTTATACATTTCTTTGTTCCTTTGTGTCTATGTGAGGATATTACAGCCTGTTGATACATATGTTATTATTTATTCTTAACACCATCCAACCCAATACAATACAATATGTCCCATATTATCCTTGAGTGTGTTTGGACCCTTGTTCGTACAGCACTTAACATTTGTGGTTGCTCCAATATTCATCACCATCATCTTGATCTATGGATACTCCTGGCACCATGCTGTGCCAGGAGTCTTTCTCCCTCATTAGCCTTGGTAGGTATCTACCAAGGCGCCAATACTGACTACATGCTTTGATTGTTCCCATCCATACTCAAGTTGACTCCTTTTTCCACTTTTCTAACACAAAGAACAAGGTTAGGTCAGAAATTATAGGACAATACTCCAATGGCCCAAAAATACTGGGTTAAGTTACAGTCATCATCATCATCATCAACCTTTATTTAACCAGGCAGAAAATTGCTAAGAATAAATTCTTATTTGGGCAATAGCCTGGTAGGAGGTGAAGGACCTCCCAAAGGGCAAAGGGAGAGGGGAAGTACAAAGGACAACATTAAAATATAGACAGTAAAAGCACATATGACAACAGTGACACAAAACATAAAAGACATAGACAGTTAGTTTGACGTACAGCAGTGACATCGGCATAGTGACAGTTGATTTGACAAACAACAGTGACGTATAGACAGTGAGACAGTGTATAGACTACTGTGAAGGGTTACACTTGACCCTGTATTTTCTTTTACTTTTTTTGTGGGTGTTTGTGGGTAGTGATCCCCCATCCACCAATGGATGGGATCA
Organism: Merluccius polli; assembly: GCA_030340625.1. NCBI lineage: Eukaryota > Metazoa > Chordata > Actinopteri > Gadiformes > Merlucciidae > Merluccius > Merluccius polli. Next base: position 64,238 of record JAOPHQ010006334.1, read on the forward strand.
CTCGGGAGAATCTGTATCTGCAGTATCTGATACCATCCAGTACTCCGAGCAGATTTAATCAAATACTACATGCGACTGTTGTTTGAACTGTGTTTCTATGATGGACCCAAATCGTCCAATAGGCAGAAGCTCTGCAGCGTGAGTGAAAGAAGCTGCTTGCACATTGTTGATTACGAACTCGGATCATCGTGGTTTCAAACCCGTGATTATCATCAGCAAAGGGCGGGTGTTTGAGCACACAGTGATTAGAACCTCCACTGATCTGTAATTGCTGCTAATTGCTCAACAAGGCGGAAACATATTGGCTAAATGCTAACTTGGACTAGGCCCTGGAAAACCATGATTACCGCTATGTGGTTAAAAAAGATAAATAATTGCAATAAAAAGAGTGAAAAGTGAGGACATGACTTAGTGACGTGTTGTCTCTGTACTTTGTTCACAGGTATTCCCAATGGTCACGGAGCGTCAGGTAAGTGGATCAAGCCTTTAAGACTTGGCATGCTGGCTAATCCACTTCTAATTAATTGTTCTATCTTCCCGTATGGGCAGATATTCAGTTGATTGATGCTATTGATCGGGACAAGAGAAAAACAGCACTGTGCCTACAGCCGTATACCTCACAGTATAGATTTTCAAAGCTGTGAGGAGCATTCACCATATTACATTTATGAGCCTTACATTTATTTTTTTGTTGCTGTTTTAATAACTAAATTAATCTGTCTGCGGGGCTAGTAGTTGGTGTTATTAGCTTATTACCTTTATTCTTTCCAATAAACATGTGGCTGAAATTATCGGTGCGAAACAAGTCAAATTACTGTGGATTGTGCCGCATTTATTAGTCTTGTTTTGCAATATCTGTAGCCTAATATATTAGTTGGCTGTAAATGATATTGGATGTCAGCTTCAAGTAGCATGGTGTGTAAAATACACTTTAGCATGCAATGTCCTGTGCATTAAACCCATTTCATCAGACTCTTTTTTCAGACTCAAAAACGTAACATATTATTTTACCCAATCAGTAGAGAGCACTGGTGTTGTTTACATGCATGATGAGTCCATGGCACACCGTCTACGCATGTTGAGCCTCTGCATGCTAATGCTGTCCATGTGTGCATGTGCATTCAAATCCATCCGCAGCTTACGCGTATATACCGAAACCCATTGTAATTTATGACCTCTCCTATTTTCACACAGATCGGGCAAATGCTTCATCCCTTGGTGTTGCAAATCGTAACCAAGGTAGGCTCTCACAGCTTCAGCATGACGCTTCAAACTTTAAAGAGGACACTCGATTGGCCCTATGTTTAGTGGGTAGTTCCCAAACTGGACCCTAACACGCACAAAAATATGAAAAAAAGATGCATGGTTAGATGCAGCATTCTCCACCGTGGTACCCTCACCACCGTCAACATCCACAGCTTGTTGCTCCGTATTTTGCTCATGCTCACTATTTTTTTAATTACCCAGAATGCTCTCTAGTGCGGTCCACCCTGTGCTGCCACGAACACATTGGAATAGGAAGAGAGGCGCTGGAGAGCGGGCTCCAGAGGGGGTTTATGTAGATTGATCTTTGGCTATCGACAGCTAATCCTCGAGGCCCAGATAACGTGTGTAGTGAGGGTGCTCAGGCGCATCTGCTTTGTTGCTCTCCAAAGGCAAGAGGGAGAGAAATTAAAAGTGGGCTTTAAGGATTTGGCGCAATCGATGAAAACATGTAAGGTAGCGTCGGCCTGGTTTCTTCCATTTCCTTTTCAGCTTTAGTGATTGGAATTTGATTGGGTGTAAACCTAGTAAATATTCCTTAGACTCATACCAGTGCAGACACGCTGCTGTCCATTTTAAAGTGGCCTGGTGCTGATTTTCTGCTTTTCAGTTTACACACACGTTGTCCATGAAACTCTAGGCATGTTGATTACAAGGCCAGTAGTCATGTTGTCTTTTATTCATCGCAGTACCGAGTTCCTAAAAAAAGTGGGATGAATTTTTCAACCTCCAATCATAATTGATGCAATGCCAAATTATCATGTTTTGATCGCTTGTTTTGGTTGTGTTTATGTGACCAAGCAAAAAACCAAATGTTGTTCAAATTCTCATTGCCACGGTTGCTATTTCTGCCTCAAACACCGTGAGAAGGAGGAATCGCTTGAAGATTATAGGCCAAAGTTAGATGTTGTCTGTGCTGGTGATCCTTAGCAGTTTCCATGACACCATAATACCGTGCATTGACAGGTGGGATCATAGCAAGACTGGCTGCCTTGACTCAAATTCAAATGATTAAAATATTGTGGAGGTACAAAGACCTTGGTACCGTGTAGTAGTGAAGTTAGTGAGAGTTGAAATGTCACAACTGTTATTATACTATCATACGTAACCAAATATATATATATATATATATATATATATATATATATATATTATTTAGTATTTCTAGCTGCGAAATACACATTACTTTTTACTGGAGTGATGTTCATGCTCACTTCTCGATGCAGTACTTGAGGAAGAGGTGAGGCCGGTCCAGTGTTACTGTGCTCTGCAGCTGACCGCTGGTAATAGCGTGACAAGCTCCTCATCTTGGCTAATAGCTAACAGGCTTCAAGGTAATATAACCGGAGACATGGCCGAACTTAGATTTCATTTCGCCCTGACATCACGGCGAGAGATATCGATCCACTGTAATTGAAGCTACGCTATCCACTTTCACAGCGTATAATTAGAAAATTCTTAAATGTGCCCGCCGTATTGACAAGCTCTTTGTCTTGCCTAAAACATTTTTAATCTCATTCACCGCTGACTGGCAAGAAGAAGAAGAAAAAACGAACCTGAACCAAAATTCGTACTCATTCAACAAATATCACAAAGGAATTGTTATTTCATTCTCTCGGTTAGATATAGAAACATGTCGGTGGTCTTCCACACACACACACACACACACACACACACACACACACACACAAAGCTCAGGCTCCTAGCGCGGACTGGAGTGATGGCTGTTATGGTGCCTGGGTTATTGATTTGTGACTTTCATCCCGGTATCATACTGCGAGGTGCCATATCGGACAAATCACAGTTGTACAGTATCTGAGCACATTTACCGTTCACCGTGGGAGATGAACAGATTAGAAACGCTGCCTGGACTTGTTAAGGTCACGCCGATGATTTCCTCTCCTGCAAACCACAATGAAATGAAATGTGTGCTGCATCCAGCTCTGCTGTCAGATACAGGGACGGCTCACATGTGTAGTCTGTGACATACATGTGAGTATGATGAAATAGTCAGCAAAGTGTAGTATGGTGTGGTAAGACACAATGAAATAATAATAATTTGAATAATTTATATATATATATATATATATATATATATATATATATATTTAGAAAACAAGGAAATAAAAAAGGCAAATTCATATTATAGGACTGTGCCACGTAGCAGCATTTTGGCGTGGTTCTTGCGTGCAGCGAGGGGTGGCCCCTGTCATAACAGTTTTCGCAGCTACCGTGTTGTGCGGCGTCTGACAGAGGTGTGAGGTGCACATATGTCTCCGGGAGGGCTGTGTCACGTCTCGTCGCCAGCCAGCCCGTTGAACTGGGGAGCTAGCGCGCGACACTTGTTATGCCGAACCTGCGAGGCTTTGTGGCGGGAATAAGGGGGATGGCGCAACCCTACGGCATTGTGTCAAAGGAAATGTATTTACAAAAAGTACAGAAATACAAAAAATAGTTGCCTATCTGTATGCAAGCATCATGCTTATCCGGTGATGCATGTTTACATTTATAGTCTGCATGACGAAGCATGCTGATATGTTATTTCAATGCATGTTTTACACATCTACATATCTATCTTTTTACAGATAGTCGGACAGTCAGTCAGACAGATATCATGACATAAAACACATTGGTATGCATTTGAAATAGATCAGTTAAAGGAATAATACAGGCTAAAACACTTTGACATTGTTATAAAACGTCATAACATCGATTTCCTGTTCATTCCATGGTTTATTTTTAGCATTGTTTGCAATTTGTCACTGGCTGTCGTGTCAGGTGTCCTGCGATCTGCTCCAGTGCGCTACCTTCCTCTCAACTTCAGGAAGCGACATTCTGTCAATTGTACATTTAGAAATTGAATAAATTAATCAAATGTATTATAACGATATGTATAACAAAATATAACATTATTAATTGGTAAAGCTAGCTAGACATTTGGCAGTATGCTACGATACAATACGCCACACAGGCAATCAAATTTCGACCGTCGAAACGTTAGTCGTGGCTGAGCTCACCACCGCTAACTTTAGCTTAGCCAGTGGTGTATTCTAGAAACGTCTGTACCCCTCAGTTTCGGGGGAAAACGAAGTCCGAATCCGAAAAAAAGAAACCTTTCACAGAGTTGTAGCCATAGCTTTTGTGAACATTTCGGTATACAGCTTTAGCTGATGCTCAAAGAAAAAAAAATATCTGATCTTGATCCGTTATTTTTTCTGAAATGGAAAAAAAGGGTCATACAGGTATTTACATTTTGCCTATTCGTATCGTGGTACATGTAGTAGCCATGCTGTAGTAAAATCAAAGTCAAAGAAAGTCAAAGTCAGTTTTATTGTCAATTTCTGCAATACATACACAGACATACTGAGGAATTGAAAAATATTGAAAATATTGGACAGCACATGCCCAATTGTTTACTATGATGTGTTTTAAGCTTTTAAGCCAAAGTAGGCTCCTTAATAGGGGTTTAATATATATTTAGAAAAATGGACATTTCCGGGGACAGGCCACCAGAAACAGGGACTGTACCTGGACACCCTACAATACACATATCTTAACAATGTCAAAGTGTTTTAGGCCATAGTTGATCTTTATTCATTATATTTCCTAGCTCTTACTTACTTACAAAATAAGTACAAAATAAGACCTGAAAATGTAGCTGGCATGCAACGAAATTACAATGATATGTTGTGGGGGAAACAACAGATAATGCACTTGAAATACCTTTAAAGTGGAACAGTGGAAAGTCATAAAAGTCAGAACAGGAGCGATAGGACCCTTACAAAGACACCCAGAGCGCCAGCCGCAGAACAAAACAAGTTAATTGGGTGAAAAGGAAAGCGTCCAGAAGGACAACCGCCCCCAGGTGTGCCTCAGAAGAACACAGAGCGAGCCTGTAATCCAGCCAATGGCAGCAGAGTTAACAGATAGATTAGCCAATGAAAGAGCAGTCAGTGTGTTGAAATTGAGAGTCTGCAGACCGTGGGAATGTTTTTTGGTTTTTTTTGCAATTGCTCTGTCTTTTGTGTGTGGAAGTAGTGTGTGTGTATGTGTGTGTGTGTGGGGGGGGGGGGGGGGAGGGAAATAAATGAATGATGAATGTAATCTCAATATCTTTTAATTGCTTTTTGCGCCAGCAATTATTATTTGTTTGGTGTATTCTGCTTATGAGCCCCATTACAAAGACCCAGATATGTGATTACTATTCATGCAGGATGAGATATCCAATTATATGGAAATCTCTTGGCAAATAAGACCTTTTCCAGGATTTTACAACTGCAGGCAGGGAAGATTCCTGATTAAGTCCAAATATTTTCTCAATATAGCAATATAAACATACAGTATATATATGCAATATAAACATATCTGGTCCCAATCAGTTTGTGTATCTCAGACATAAGCAAAACAATGATGATATGCATTGTTTCCTGGGGATTAATTTTTGCTGCGAACGATAGAAAAATAACAATAATAATATTATCAGTAATAACAGAGAAATGGTAATTTGCTCAAGCTACTTTGCACATGTGTAGAGCAAGGGGTCCTTTTAATAAAGTGGAAGGAATTCATACCCTTATCACCCCTCATGCCGTCAAGGTGTGTGTGTGTGTGTGTGTGTGTGTGTGTGTGTGTGTGTGTGTGTGTGTGTGTGTGTGTGTGTGTGTGTGTGTGTGTGTGTGTGTGATTGGAAAGTCACAGGGAAGCTTAATTTTTCACAGTCTATCCCACAGTGAGACCAGCCTCAATCCCAGAGCCTTTTAGAGCCTCAAGCCTCCATTAGCCTTGTGAGACCAGCCAGATATTCAAGCTTGCGTTTCACTGATGTACTATATATCAGCCTGGCCTCGGCTGGGCAGCAATTGTTTTCCACATATGGACACCACAGCCTTATGTTTAAAAAAAATGTAAGATTAAATGACTGAGAGATGTTCTTGATCTCATCACTCTTGCTGAATCCCGGTCGGAAGCAAAGCAACGACGTCTCCTCTGAGAAAAGTCTGCTCGTTTCCGTCGGTCTTTGAACGTCGTTATTCCGTCTATTTCAAATAAAACCGTTTTTTGTCACCGCTTCGTGAATATCTACACTAAATTCGGCAGACCGTCGTGTTCCCCGCTTAGTCGTGAACTGAAACTTCCTCGCCTTTAGAGCTGATTGGTCCCGTAATTCTTTCATTTCTGGGAAAGGCTTTCAATGGGGGCTGCATAGAGAAAGCCCACTGGCTGCCCTTCCATTGACCCATTAGAAAACTCTGCAGCGGTTGTTTGTGTTTTAACTCTCTCCTCTTCTGGCTCAAAAGAAATACTCCACTGAAGGTCCTCCCTACTAGTCCCCGTCACAAACAATCATTCGCACGCCGCATGTGGACCGGTTCTGAAAGGGTCGCCGGGGTTAGGCCGGCCGCCGTCGTCGTGCATGCTCTCCTCATCTGTCTCCGCTTTCTCTCCGCACCTGTTTTTGTTGTTTTTCTCACTCCTGTGACCGCGGCCGGGTTCATCCCTTCTCAACGCGTTAAGCCACATTTCCAGAACCTTCCTCCGGAGGCGGGCGGGTCGAGAGGGGGACGGCAGCTTGCGCCCCTCTCCTCCTCCTCCTCTGACAAAACCTGCTTGTGGATGCTCTCCACCACATCCCTGTGATCTATTAATCACTACTATCCCCCCTCCCCCCCTCACCCCACCCTCTTGTCCCTCACCCCACATCTTTCCCCCCCCCCTGCCACCCCCAAATCCCTTTTCCATTCCCCCACCCGCTCCTACTCCTCCCTCCCTCTCCGCAGCGCGGGTGTGCGACAACGCGATGCTGCGCTGTCAGAACGGC
>JAOPHQ010006335.1:0-70000 GCA_030340625.1 Merluccius polli
ACATATGGACATATGGACATCGTTCCTTCAATGACAACATAAAAACAAACGGATACCAGGTTTAGGTCTAAAAACGTTACACAATAATGTACAGCAGAGCACCAACTCACAAACTAACAAACAAATAATGTGTGCATGTACACACACCCCCTGTGTGCTCGAGAGCGAGGAGGGCTCACCAAGGATACACGAGAGCAGCCTTCCCGTAACCCCACAGCTGAACGCCATGTTAATAACTCCATCCCTAACATCTCGCAAATGTGAGTGAGATGGCAGCGAAACAGTACAAGTGCCTGTTATTTTATGCTTCTTGATATAATAATAATAATAATAATAATAATAATAATAATAATAAACATGTGGGGTGGGGACCAGGTTCTCACGTTTGGGGTCCAAGAGTCAAAAGGGGCTCTAGCTACCTTACTAGAATAAACCATGAATAGGGGCCTAGATGGTTACAAGGGAAAGCGGGTAATGAAGAGTGGCTGGAGTACTTTCCATGGTCTAGTATACATGTTTTTAAACTAAATGTAACCCACCATATTTTTTAAAGGTAATACAATGCAGTGGGTACATCAATTCTAGGTTATAAGGCTTGTAAGATATACTGTGGCCGTGAAATAGCATGAGAATAGGGGGATTGGAGCTGATCTTCTGTTGGCATGAGGGCATAAAGCCCTTAACACCTGAACATCGAAACAAAATGAAGCATCAGCAGCAACAATATGAGGACCTGGCAAAAGGTCAAAAGGTGAAAAAAGCGACATACGGTTTACCTTTTCTAATCATGGTAAATGTAGAGAAATATCGCATCACAGTCTTATCAACTTTCTTGAAATAGGCCCTTCTCACAGTGACATCAGTTCACATCCGCCAAGCAGTCTATCTGTATTTCCGTTTTACCGTCGCACCGAAGAAAATTTCAATAGCCTAGTATCCGTCTCAGGAATGCTCAACAACAACTTTAAGTAATTTCAAAAGGTAAAGTTAAGACTTTACCTACTTTACTAATAATTTCTATGCATTTAAAATCGTTTTTTCTTGGTAACATTATCGATCATCAGACTTAGATGGCTGGGAAAGTAGGCTAGCTGGCAACAACAGGTAAAATATACACTGCTGCCTGCCTGTGCTGTAACAAGTGTAATTACGTTAACAACTGTAATTACGCTTTGTTAAGCATTTACTTTTAAATGAGTCAGAACGGAACATGTCTGACGTCATGTGAAAAGGGCTCATTAATATTCATGAGCAAGCCAGAACCTTTGCCATTTACAAATCTATTCATATATTTTTGGGGGACGTTAACCAACCTAACCAACACTGCAGGTCACATGATCTGAAAATTAAAAAAAAATTGATATCAAATATTAACATTGGGTTAATTACAGGGTGCATCATCCTAATAACCTGTATCTGAATTCACAAATCGCTTTGGATAAAATGACTAAAATGAGTGAATTAAATATATTGTTATTATCAAGCTTTTTTTTTTTTAAGCTTGGCAAACGAGTGTAAACTATACAACGTAATGACTACTGTATATATTCTACTGTACAGGTCAATAAGAAGCCATACCAATACATATTGCCCCTAATGCTCAAGCTACCATGAATGTACGTGATAAATCAACTATAATCTCACTTACTTTGTGTGGGGCTGGCAAGATGATGTGCCATTTGAGAATGTCCCATTAGTACACTGAAGGCACTCTGTGTCTTTATCTGCTGTTCCTGTATAAATATACATGTTTTATTGAAACACAACTATTGTCACATTTGGTGTGAACATTTGTGACAACATCTTTTAGTTTTTAATCGGTTCAAAGTTAAAATATCGCAAGGTGAAATTCACCAACATTAGAGGAACAAGAAAACAGTGTAGTAATTGTAATTGTAATTCAGACTATTCAAAGACATTTCTGGCTATTGAGTCATTGCCAGACTGATGTAGATAATTCAGGAGTAACTTAGACACCAATACATTCAATGATAAGAAGCTGGATGGCCCCTCATAGGGCTGAATAGATTCAGCAGATGGGTTTTCTAGCTGTAATTTAAAGTTAACACCAACCTCTTTGACTGATGTGTTGACCAGGACTGCAAACCATGTGTCTCTGAGCTGCAATACAGCCATCTCTGTTGGAGTCAATACAGAAGTATCCGTCCAGGTTCTCACACACAGTATCTGATGTTACTGTACAAAACTTCTTCACCTTCAGGCCGAGACCTGTCAATCACCATGCAGTTAGAGAAACCGGTGACGATTAAAATGTTGTCTGAGGAATATTATTCAGGGAGTTGTAGTTAAAATAATCAGTCAGAATAGTCCAAATGTACCTGCATCACAATTTGTACATGAATAGCATCGTTATCGACCGTTCATGTTGTCTTGGAAAGTTCCTTCTGTGCAAGGTCTACACGACGTACTCGTGAATTCTGTGCAATGCTGTGTAACGTACATTCCTGTTGGATAGAAAATGTTTGTCAATTGAAAAAAATCTATCATATACAAATTAGAAAAAATATTTTGATTAATTTAAATCAGATTTATTTTTTCAACATGCTAGTTATCTAGCTAATTCAGACATTCAGTGGGCTGCATTTGAGACAGTTACAACTTGATTTAGTCAGCAAGTTAGTTCAGATATTTGACTCTTACCAGCTGGACAGGTAGGGCAACAGTTCTCTCCTATTCTGTATTCTGGCTGTAGGTCGCTGGTTGATGCAGGACAGTCATCGGACTTCAGCAGTCCAGTTTCTGGAAGAGAAGGCAGAAGAGAGTCAGGACATGCAGCCTCCACATGCAGCGACACTCTGCCTGAAGACTGAAGCCCAGTGTTGCAGCTCTGCAGCTGGTTATCATCAGGTGAAGACCGAGGTCACAACCAGACATACAACCAGACATACAACCAGCCATACAACCACCCCACACAACCAGCCACACAACCAGACATACAACCAGACATACAACCACCCCACACAACCAGACATACAACCAGCCAGAGGAGCAGAGCAGCAACTGACTAAAGTTAGTTTTTAATGTTGGATTTGTAGCGCATTGATTCATAACTGTTAGTTTGCACAAAATTAAAAATTAGCTCCCTTAGGTCCACATTGGGTGACCTATAGTTGAATTACTTCAATACCATTACATAGACACACACAAATAAATGATTCAATGTATTTTTCATATATTTGATCCCAAAAATGTATTTGTGCTTATTTCTGGTATACGGCTGTATTACGTAGTTATGACAAATGTCTGCACTGGCATCAAGTTGCCACGTATTTCGTCCAATTAAATTGCTCTATTATCAACTATGCTTATTGCTGCCATTCTCCATGTTTGTTTACATCGGTTGCTAAGCGCTGCTGTAGTGAAGCTCTCCCCCAGTGTTTCTCAGATGGGGGTACGCGAACCACCTAGCCGCTGCAACAAACCCCTCCTACTTTTAGAAAAGCTATGTAAGCAATGGGTTAACTTAGCAATTGGGAGTGCTTGAAACTTGTTCTAGTGACATCCTTACTGTACCGACGGCGATATATTGTTTCACTTTCTTCAGACAAATGTACGTATTGTAAGTCACTTTGGACAAAAGCGTCTGCTAAATGCCCTAAATGTAAATGTCCGACCCCAACCTTGTTTGATGCAGACGCCTCACGAAAGACGTACAAAAGAAATGCCATCTGACTTGAAAAATAATACACACCCTTAGAACGTTTTTGACCAATCAGTATCCAGTATCATACTGTGGTATCAACTATAATATCCTAGATGATGATGTTCAGTTGGTCTGCCACTCTGGTAGGTAGGCTCAGACTCTCTGGTACAATTAGTTTAAATGTTTTTAATCACAGCGATTTCATTTAACTTGGAGTAAGTATGTAACCCTTGCAATTCACCGGGTATAAATAATTGATCTATTACACATTTACAAAGTGAAACATATGGAGTAAGAGCTTACCAATTGAACCCTGTGAGCTCTCTGTGTTGTTTTGCCTTCTTCAATAAAATAAAAAAGGAAATAAAATATGAACATTAAGTTATTTACAGGGTGCATCATCTAATAACTCCACCACTGCCAGTTAGGTTCACACATATTATTGTATTCTGTGTCAAACCAGTAATAACACATACCTGTCTTTTACGAATCCATGCTATAGGGGTAAACAATACAGTAACATGTCAGGACACCATCACTCATCATAGCCATGATACATGTTAGTTTAATGCAGTGATTCTCAACTGGTGGGATGCGACCCATAAGTGGGTCACTAGGGCATTTTGAGTGGGTGGCAGAGCATATGCCAAAGCTTAATCTGTATAAAGAAGCCCATGAATTAACTAATGTTTCAATGTTAATTCATGTTTTAATAGTTTACCGTTTCATTGAGTTAAGCTCCAATTGTTGCAGCTTTTCATTCGCTCCATGTTTTTAACAGTACATGAAGGCATTGTTGATTACTTCAATATCGGTAAATATTGAAGTTAATTTTGGGTCGTGACTAATGACTAATGACACATGTGGGTCCTGAGTCGAGACCAGTTGAGAACCACTGGTTTAATGTAACCATGATACATGTTAGTTTAATGTAACCATGATGCATGTTAGTTTAATGTAACCATGATACATGTTAGTTTAATGTAACCATGATACATGTTAGTTTAATGTAACCATGATACATGTTAGTTTAATGTAACCATGATACATGTTAGTTTAATGTAACCATGATACATGTTAGTTTAATGTAACCATGATACATGTTAGTTCAATGTAACCATTAAACATGTTAAAGTAGAATTTCAACACTTACGTATGATTTTCTTTCTCCAAAGGGCCATTGATGCTAATGCTATGCATAATAATAATACGAGTCCTGTTATTATTCCTGCCACTAGTCCAGTGTTTGAACCTTGAACTTGTTCTCCACATTCAGAGTCAGTTGAATCACTTCCCGGTTGTATCTGTTTCAGTCCCACAGACTCACATCTGAAATGAGAAATCAAAACCACATAGTTTCAGGGTAGTTTCATGGCTGGCGGCCGGCTACTTCATTGGGTGTTTGACTTCCGGTCCAAAGGTACTGGGTTTGATCCCCAATGTGGTGAATATCGGGATGGTCTCACAAGGCTCCCTAACCCCTACCAGCTCCTAATGACCTGTATCTGAATTCACAAATCACTTTGGATAAAATCACTCAAGAGTAAATCAACTATATTGTGATTGTCATGCTTTTATTACAGGAGAGTAAACTATACAACATAATGACTACTGTATATATTCTACTGTACAGGTCAATAAGAAGCCATATAGTACATATTGCCCCCAATGCTCAAGCTACCATGAATGTATGTGATAAATCAACTATAATCTCACTTACTTTGTGTGGGGCTGGCAAGACGTTGATGTGCCATCTGAGAATGTTCCACTAGTACACTGAAGGCACTCTGTGTCTTTATCTGCTGTTCCTGTATAAATATATATGTTTTATTGAAACAACCATTGTCAGATTTGGTGTGAACATTTGTGACAACATCTTTTAGTTTTTAGTCAGTTCAAAGTTAAAATATCACAAGGCGAAATTCACCAACATTAGAAGAACAAGGAAATAGAGAATTGTAATTCAAAGACGTTTCTGGTTATTGAGTCATTGCCAGACTGATGTAGATGATTCAGGATAACTTAGACATTAATATAATCTGGATGGCCCCTCATAGGGCTGAATAGATTCAGCAGATGGGTTTTCTAGCTGTAATTTAAAGTTAACACCAACCTCTTTGACTGATGTGTTGACCAGGACTGCAAACCATGTGTCTCTGAGCTGCAACACAGCCATCTCTGTTGGAGTCAATACAGAAGTATCCGTCCAGGTTCTCACACACAGTATCTGATGTTACTGTACAAAACTTCTTCACCTTCAGACCGAGACCTGTCAATCACCATGTAGTTACAGAGAAACCAGTGAGGATTAAAATGTTGTCTGAAGAATATTATTCAGGGAGTTGTAGTTAAAATAATCAGTCAGAATAGTTCAAGTGTACCTGCATCACAATCTTTACATGAAAAGCATCGTTCTCGAGAGTTGATTTGGTCTTGGAAAGTTCCATCTGTGCAACGTTTACATGATGTACTCGTGTATTTTGTGCAATTCTTTGTAAGATACATTCCTGTTGGATAGAAAATGTTTGTCAATCAACCATTTTGATTCATTTAATCAGATTTAGAGACAACTACAACTTAGATATTTGACTCTTACCAGGTGGACAGGTACGGCAACAGTCCTCTCCTACTCTGTATTATCTCTGATGACAATGAACTGATGCAAAACCATTGTCAATAAAATACATATGAAATAAAACTAAATATATTATGAACCTTGGCTGCCATATCAGCATTGCCATGCAGTCCCACCAAATTTCTTGAAGGTCTGAAATATCTGGGAAGAGATTTAAGAAACAGCAGTTATTAAATGCAGTATATTAAGTAGGTGAGTTCAAGTTTGTATGTTACTTAATTTCATCTGAATACATGCATATGCATACATTCACCCTCCTATCAGGGAGTCTATAGATTAACCGGATAACGGTAAATTATATTACATTAGATTAGTATTCAACAGTATATTATACTGTCACAGCACGTATATTTTCGCTACACCTAATTATTAAATAACATATTTGGTACTTAAGACACGGGAGGGGGGGGGGAGGGGTGGGCTGTAACGACTGGAATCACTGATCATGCGCAGTTCCGTACCCTCTGAGCTTTGTTACCGCCTCCATGGGCTTGTTTTGAGCTTCGCTTCGTTAAAATAGAGAAGTAAACACAGTCATGCAAGCTACTCCTGACTAGATCTGCTCCCTCTTTAAACCATACTCCACGCCAGCTAACTAATGCTGACTGGTGTTACACAGTCCCACGAAGCTGAAGCTCCCTATTGTAATGTATTCAGTGTTATGCCATATAGACTGATCCAGTATAGGACTCAGTCTGCCCGAATGGACCTGCACACTCAGAACCGACCTCAGAAATGGCTCTGATGACAGACTATCTGGTTATGCTGTTTACAGTCTGGCCCACAGTCGTTGTCTGGTCTACAGCTGAAAAGCCAGCTCCTTATTCGCATTTCAACACGAAGTTCACCGCATGATTTACAGCCTTCTTCCCTTTGGGCCACCATGACAACCTTCACACATATTGTCCACCTCACCTAGTGTCCCCCAGTATAGGATTCAGACATCTTTCCAACATTTTCTTCATGTGGACAATTATATTTTACTTATTACTTAAACCCTGTCAGGAGCATTCAGATCGAAACCGACACCTTTTAAATGTAGTATAGGCCTACTACATTTAAAAAGTGTCGGTTTCGCCTAAGTACAGTGTTAAGCCTAAATACAGTAAGCCTGAGTTAAGCCTAAGTTATAAGCCTAAATACAGTCAAATAAAGTGTATTTAGGCTTAACTTAACTCATTTACTCATTTTAGCCCACAAATAGTCCTACATAGGCCTACAACATTGTTGGAAATAAAGACACCTATTGTTTGTGTCTTTATCATATTTTACCTGCTGGTCCAGCGATGGTAATGAAGTGAAGCCCAGAGATCCTATAAAACCAACCAACGGGTTTTATCCATAATAAAAAGAAAATAATGAAGCCATAATGAAAGAGCTTAATGTTGTCTTATTATCTCCATAAGGAAGCTATATAGGGCTCAGTGTCCTTCCCACGGTAGTCCACCTCGACGCGACACTAATATCCTGCTGCTGTTGGTACAGAGTTGGCTGAGGTGTTCCTTCAAGTACAGGCATATATATATAGTCTAGATGGAAATAGGGGTCCACGCGCACCCCCCGGATTTTTTTATGCCACCTGTTTTTTTTTAATCCTTAAAGTGTCTATTTTCAGAATCTGCCAGGTACCAAGCTGAAATAATGTCCAAAAGGCTTCATTTTTAACCCTTTGCTGCACCCGACCGGAACCCGAGAAATCTAAAAATGATATAGACAGTGGCATAACATCTGAAGTAAACAACATACAGAGACAAATTAACACATTTTTCCATACAATTCTGACCCCAGGAATGTAATGGAATGGTTATTTTTGACATTTGACAACATATTGACCCTATTTCTAGACAAAAATAGCAACAAATGGCCAAAGATGTGTAGAGGACCAAATATTTTTTCATTTTCTCAAGCGCATAGGGTGCATTTTTTTTCACAACATGTTATTTCTTTATCAGTCAAGTGTCTATTTTAATATTATATTGGGTAGCAAGCTGAAATAATATCCAAAATGCTTTAATTTCAACTCTTTGCACCAAACCTGAAAAATCTCAATATGATATAAAGTGGCATAACTTTTGATGTAAACAACTTACAGAGACAAATGGACACATTTTTCTATATAATTCTGATGCAGGGAAACAGTTATTTGTTATATTTTACAACAGTTTTTATTATAGCAGCCTGAAATAATGTACCAATGGGGGTTATTTTAGCCTTTTACTGTACCTATCTTGAACCTGAAGAAATTGAAAATAGCTTTACTTTTGAAGTAAACAAAATAAAGCAAACTAACTTTTTTTTTAAAAAGTTGACTGAGCATCAACTGGCAGTTTTGGAATGTTGGGGCTTTGTAGTTGGCAGTTGGTGTCCATCGGTTGGTACCTGCAGATCGCCATCTCTCACTGCTCTCTCTTTTGGAACAATTTCAGTAAGTATTTACTATAATTCTATATATGTAACTATATATATATATATAACTATAATTAAGACATACCTTTGTAGTTATAACCAGTGTTGTGTGTAACGCGTTACAGTAACGTAACTACTTTTTCGGGTAAAAAGTAGTGTAACGCGGTACTACAGAAAATATGGTAATGAAACGTAGTTCCTTTTTCAGTTGGGCAGAGCGTTACTTTTCCCAGGGACAGATTTGACAGCGATACTGCCTCAGCTGCGCGCTTGCGCAATAGTCGCGGGCGCTCATTCCACAGTGAGGCTGGTACTAGCAATAGTGTGAGGTGTACACTGTGCCCTGGCCAGAAACTTTTGTCCACTGCCGTAACCCTCTCCCGGACTCACTCGCTAGCTTTAACCGCTGTTTTTAAATTTTATTTATTAATCCGCACTTCCAGACCGTCACCAGGGCTTCAGAGTAATGTGTCCGAGGTGAGTAGCCCTCTCCCGGACACACATGCTAGCTTTAACCGCTGTTTTTAAATTTTATTTATTAATCCGCACTTCCAGACCGTCACCAGGGCTTCAGAGTAATGTGTCCGAGGAGAGGAGCCCTCTCCCGGACACACACGCTAGCTTTTACCGCTGTTTTGTATGGCATGTTTTGTTTTGAGACATATGAGCCATTTTGAGGTTTTCATCATGTTGTCCTAGCCTTGATTTGATACAATTTGCACTATAGCTTTGCACCAATTTTGGTGTAGCCTCTTTAATGTAAGAGTTATGTATTCATGTGTTTTGTGTTCACCTACATGCCCATAAGATGCTATTTGGTATTATTGTTTGTATTGTTGTTTTCTTCAACAAGTGCTCTGTGGTATTTTTTATAATAAAGAGCACAAAAGAAATACCTGTTATGTCCTCCATAGTAGAACTTTATGTAGGCCTATACACATTTAGGAAATGAGATAGGGTTCTGCCCAAAGTCGAGCACCATAAAAGTAACGTAAAAGTAACGAGTAACGTAAAAAGTTACTTTCCATAGAGGGTAACTAAGTAAAGTAAGGGATTACTTTTTTTAAGAAGTAACGAGTAACGAGCAAACACTACTTTTTAAAAGTAACTTCCCCAACACTGGTCATAACTTCGTAATTGTTCAGTAGTTTTTACTATAATCACAGGCTTTTGGAAATCGAATCTGTATTCTTGACTAGTAGTGTTGGTAGCTTAGTTGGTGGCTAGCTGAAGTTTTTGTTTTATTTTCAGGCTCATTACTTCATATATACTTACCATGGAGAAAATGAAACATTGTAACACAGCTGAAGTGCCTCCAAAGAGGATTTGTTCCCTAACATGTATTTTACATGTCTCAACTCTTTCTGAGTATGGTAATTTTACCACGCTCAACACATGAAAGGGGGGGGCAAAGCAAGAAGCTATCATATCTACACACATATACACACGTATCCGAGATATGAGACTCTGTGAAGCAGCCAGTTCACCATATCGCATGACGGATATTTGTGAACAGATTCCATTAACATTAGAGGACTTGCCTTTGGATACAATTGGCTATCACCAAAACTGCTATAAAAGCTTTACAGGGAAAATAGATTGTTTACAAGTGTCAAAGGCTTCTACATCTGGTGAATCATCATTGAAAAAGGACTCTCTGCGCCATCTCAAATCTCTGACAATTCAATCTGAAGGAGCTCCAAGAAGGTGTTCCTTCTTGTTTCCCAATCAGTGCATTTTCTGTGACAAAGCAAAATCCAAGTCCCGCCACCCGTACAACAAGGCGGTACAAGAGCTGCTCAGGTCCACCCCTGAGGACCTGTCTACAGAGGCATGGCTGGCGGCAGCCTGGAAGCAGGAGTGGGAGTCGGCCGGGCCCACACGCATCCACTGTTACATCCAGGACCCGGGAGGCGGCATTAAAGGAGAGGAACTGCCGCGTCGGCAATGGACTCTGCTGAACCGCCTGCGTACCGGGGTCGGACGCTTCAAAACATCCATGAAGAAGAAGTGGGGCCTGGCGGACGGAGCAGCATGCGAGTGTGGGGAGCCGGAGCAGACCGCTGACCACATTATCACAGTCTGTCCCCTGTACAAACCACCCACGGAGGCCGGCCTCTTCGATGTGGGACCTGAGACGAGGGCGTGGCTATACGCCACTGAACTGGACATCTGATGATGACACATGAAAGAAGAAGATCCAAGTTCAAAGGCAAGACTGAAGAGCTTACCAAGTTTCAGAGTTGGAAACACAAGGAACCAGCCTGGAAAGTTATTGAACCTAGGGCACAGGAATTAAAGAAAGAGGCTCTTTATCGCAAGGTGCAGGGCAAGGACCTCTTTGCAATGGAAGCTAAGTATCATCCATCATTCATCAAGTACCAAAACCATGAGCGTGGAAGGGAGAGGGCAGAAAAGGCAACAGACAACATTGACAGCCTGCAGGCCCAGAAGATAGCAGCACATAAGTTGTATTGTGTGGTAAAGAATTACATTCTTAGGAATGTGATTGAATGCAAAGAGGTTGTCCAGCTAAGATCCATGTGCAACTTGTACATGAAGACATTGGACTAGGACTGTACCAACGCGTTTAAAGGCAAAGGAAAGGTGAATCCCCTGAAAAAGCTACGACAGCATCCTAAGCTCCAAAATGCTTTCAGGCAGCTTGGTGCAGACTGGCTGGTCACGGATGAGCTGCAACGGGAGATGGAGAGTTTCACATGCATCATGTATGGTCAAGCAAGGATGACATCAGTTGATGCAGTACGAGCCAAGATGCTGAGGAAAATGGTCGGTGCTGACAAAGTCCATCCATCCATCCATGTTCTTTGCCGCTTATCCGGGGTCGGGTCGTGAGGGCAGCAGCCTAAGCAGGGAAGCCCAGACTTCCCTCTCCCCAGCCACTTCGTCTAGCTCTTCCTGGGGGATCCCAAGGCGTTTCCAGGCCAGCCGAGAGACATAGTCTCTCCAGCGTGTCCTGGGTCTTCCCCGGGGTCTCCTATCAGTGGGACGTGCCCTGAACACCTCACCAGGGAGGCGTCCGGGAGGCATCCTAACTAGATGCCTGAGCCACCTCATCTGGCTCCTCTCAACACAGAGGAGTAGCGGGTCTACTCCGAGTTACTCCCGGATGACCGAGCTTCTCACCCTATCTCTAAGGGAGAGCCCAGCCACCCTGCGGAGGAGCTCATTTCGTCCGCTTGCACTCGCGATCTTATTCTTTCGGTCACTATCCAAAGCTCATGACCATAGGACCATAGGTGAGGGAACGAAATCGACCGGTAAATCGAGAGCTTTGCCTTTCGGCTCAGCTCCCTCTTCACCACGACGGATCCGTGCAGAGTCCGCATTACTGCAGACACCACACCGATCCGCCTGTCGATCACCCGCCCCGGAGAGTGCACTCCATCCTTGTCCAGTTGAGAACCATGGACTCGGATTTGGAGGTGCTGATTCTCATCCCGGCCGCTTTACACTCGGCTGCAAACCGGTCCAGCGAGAGTTGGAGGTCACGGTCTGATGGAGCCAACAGGACCACATCATCCGCAAAAAGCAGTGACCCAATCCTGAGGTCACCAAACCGGACCCCCTCAACACCCTGGCTGCGCCTAGAAATCCTGTCCATAAAAATTATGAACAGGATCGGTGACATAGGGCAGCCTTGGCGGAGTCCAACCCTCACTGGAAACATGTCCGACTTATTACCGGCAATGCGGACCAAGCTCTGACACCGGGCATACAGGGAACGGACAGCCCGTATCAGGGGGTCCGATACCCCGTATTCCCGGAGAACCCCCCACAGGGCTTCCCGAGCGACATGGTCGAATGCCTTCTCCAAGTCCACAAAACACATGTGGACTGGTTGGGCAAACTCCCATGCACCCTCAAGGATCCTGCAGAGGGTGTAGAGCTGGTCCACTGTTCCACGACCTGGACGAAAACCACATTGATCCTCCTGAATCCGAGATTCGACTATCCGACAGACCCTCCTTTCCAGCACCCCCGAATAGACCTTACCAGGAAGTCTGAGGAGTGTGATCCCCCTATAGTTGGAACACACTCTCTGGTCCCCCTTCTTAAAAAGAGGGACCACCACCCCAGTCTGCCAATCCAGAGGCACTGCCCCCGATGTCCACGCGATGCTGCAGAGTCCTGTCAACCATGACAGCCCCACAACATCCATGGCCTTAAGGAACTCCGGGCGGACCTCATCCACCCCCGGGGCCCTGCCACCAAGGAGCTTCCTGACCACCTCGCCGACCTCAGCCCCAGAGATAGGAGAGCCCACACCCGAGTCCCCAGGCCCTGCTTCCTTACCGGCGCTCGCCCCCGAGCCCCACCCCCAGGCCTGGCTCCAGGGGGGGGCCCCGGTGACCCACGTCCGGGCGAGGGACACGTAAGACCAATTATTTTGTTCATCATAAGGGTCTGACAAAGTCCTGGACTCAAAATCAAAAGTAGACCTGGAACGCCTGCCACCCCCCAAAGTCTGTCTCATCCCACATGTGCAAAGGGCCAACTACAGAGTGGCCTGCTACAAGAGAGCAGACGAGGAAATAATAGAGAGTCCCAAACCATATCCAGGCATGGGCTGGGAGAAGACAGGAGAGGAGGAGGTGTTGGAACCTGTCTGGACAATTGGACCCATCCTCCCGCCTTCTCTTGTTGAGGTGCTGGCTCAAAGAGCATAGTCAGAAGATCAGGCAGCTCTTGACAAGGTAGCGGATTCCAACAATGAAGAGGATGGAGAGTATGAACAAAATGATGAGGATGAAGAGCTGGAAGAAATAGACTTAGAAGATCTCTTCAGTGATGATTAGGAAGATGAGTAGTATAGGTCAACTTTTATTATTTATTTATTATTTATTATTTTAGTATTTATATGAATTAATATTTGCCAAATCAGCATTTTTTGCCGTTTTTTGGCCATAAATAATTTAAAAAAAAACAGAGTCAATAATATTATAATGACATATTATGTTGTCAAATGTCAACACTAACATTCCATTAAATTCCTGGGGTCAGAATTATATCAAAAAAAAAAAAGTACATTTTATATCAGAAAATTACTTTTGGTACTTAAGTACAGTAAATGTCAGGTACTTTCAGACTTTTACTCAAGTAATATTCTAAAAGGTGACTTTTACTTCTACCAAAGTCATTTTCTGGTAAGATACTTGTACTTTGACTCAAGTATCGCTTTCAAGTACTTTATACAAGACTGGTTACATATTGATAGATCCTGATGAGCACCGAACATAACTGATAAAAAAAAACTATGGATAAAGGCAGTAGGCTATACTATACTGTCAAATACTAATATAATATAATATAACTTACTGTTATCCAGTTAGACTCCCTGATAGGAGGGTAAATGTATACATATGCATGTATTCAGATGATGAAAAATTAAGTAACATACAAACGCGGCCAACACTAAAATTGAAACTTGAATTCACTATACAGCATTTAATAACTGCTGTTTCTTAAATCTCTCCCCAGATATTTCAGACGTTCAACAAATTTGGTGGAACCGCATGGCAATGCTGATATGCAACCAATGATTAAACCAAAACAATAAACCTTATTTTACCTTAATCTCTCTCAAGATATTTCAGACCTTCAAGAAATTTGGAGAAGAGTCAAATAGGCCTATCTGAACTAATTCTAGTTCAGATATTTGACTCTTACCAGCTGGACAGGTAGGGCAACAGTCCTCTCCTATTCTGTATTCTGCCTGACGACAATTTGCTGATGCAAAAGTATTGTCAATGAAATACAGATGAAATAAAACTAAATATATTATGAACATGAATTGAACATTTAAAAAGAACATGGCTGTCTAGTTTGTATTCAATCTTCAACCGTCAAACTGTTTCACAGATTTTGATGGCAGCAGTGTTGTGTGGTTGTGCATCAAGGCAAAATAAGGTTGATTGTTTTGGTGTCAATTTGGCACCACGACAGCTGTGTCAAGTACAGGGTTTCGTTGTTCAGTGGCTCGTACATAGAAAAAGCACCCCACCTGCTCCCCCCAATTGGGGTGGGCTTGTCTGCATCATGTAACTCCCGGGCTGAAAGTGAGTCCCGCTTCGGCCGTGTTTCCCAGTGTTGTTGAACATGTATATCAGCTGGTAGCTAGCTCAGTTTCCAAGTGGAGCCGTTCCTTTCTCCTCATCAGTTGCTCCTGTTCGTCCGAGGCATGCCGTTCCTTTAAAGCTGCCATACAAGTGCAGCTCTTTCTGCTGCCACTTTTTTGCAGAAGTGGTACTTGACTTATTACTGGTGTAACGTTTGCTTTTATTGCTGGCATCACATTTCTTTGAATGTTTACCCACATTGGAAACACTGTCACTTAGCTTAATATCATCACAATCAACATCATCAATATTAACTTCACCAGTACCTTCATTTTTAGACACATGATTTCCATTGCTTCACACCCACTCGTATTGGCAATACATTCATCATTGAACATCATTTTTGCCTTAAACCATGTTTCTTTTTCCGTCCTGTGGCAATAAACACATGATATATTAATGCATACATCTTATTTCATAACACAATTCAATGAAACCATCAAGAGAATTTCATACAATTTTGCATTAAACCTTCCACATTTTTTCTTAAATTGCTAGCTTTATTTAGCATATAGTTTTTCTACCATTTTTGCATCTAAAGTGCTGACAAGCTTGCTCATTTGTGTTTCCACATTGGCATTGCGTTCTTCCATATTTTATCATTGACAGTCAATAAATTGCAACACATAAGCTTTACAAAGTTTATTGTTCATCCACTTCAGCAGCCAATGCATTGGAAGTATGCCCTGATGTGTGCACAGACTAATGGCCATTTAAACAGTGGTAGCCCTGTAACAGTATAACAACCTTAACAGTTCTCGTCTCTCGCATGTTTCCATTATAAACAAACAGTAACATACCGAAACACTCCGGGACGCAACACCTGACCCGACCACCTGTTCCTATTTATAGTCAGCAGCGTTACTTAAAGGGGCTATAGATGATATCCTGAACATTAATATAGCAGCAAACAACTATTGGCTATGTAGAGATATAGTGGAGTAATGGCGTCCTGACCAGAGAATGAAGGCACCCTCCCTGTGTGTGTTGTAATCTGAGCTTGTATTTTCTTTGTTTTGGTGTCCGGTCCGGCCGCGCGTTCATGATAACGCATGCGGCGTGCATGAGATGAGTTAAGAAGGTAAAGATCACTCCCAATGGTTGTGCCAGGTTTGAGATGCTGGTGCTCTATTGCGACATCTTGTGGCTAAAAATATTGCCTATAGCCCATTTAACATGATGCATCATACATTGTTCAATCAGTGTTATGGCTCCACTCTTTTAGGGTGCTGCCTGCTGTAGGATTTAAAGCATGACATGTCAGATAGACATACCGGACACTGCAGAACAACGGCAGAACAACAATTGACAACAGGAAGGACTAAACAATCCCCCCATGGGGTACATCAGATATCTGTTAGCCCTCAGCTGATAGGCGGTGCATGACTACAGTGTCCCGCCAGAACTAACTGCCATTCATGTTAGCCAAGTGGTTAATGTGACACTTACATTTCAATGTATAAAATAAATGAATATAAAATATGTTTTTGGCAACGTGTCCAGACCAGTGTGGTATCAGGGTACCACGGAGGTATTAAATGTAGGCCTATTAAAAAGTCTGGAATTCAAAAATGTCACCAATAGCACCTCATCCACCATGATGATTATTAATTGAAGGGAGAGTGACTTGTTCTTGTAGGTCGCTGGTTGATGCAGGACAGTCATCTGACTTTAGCGGTTCAGTTTCTGGAAGAGAAGGCAGAAGAGAGTCAGGACATGCAGCCTCCACATGCAGCGACACTCTGCCTGAAGACTGAAGCCCAGTGGTGCAGCTCTGCAGCTGGTTATCATCAGGTGAAGACCGAGGTCACAACCAGACACACAACCAGCCAGAGGAGCAGAGCAGCAACTGACTAAAGTTAGTTTTTAATGTTGGATTTGTAGCGCATTGATTCATATCTGTTAGTTTGCACAAAATTAAAAATTAGCTCCCTTAGGTCCACATTGGGTGACCTATAGTTGAATTACTTCAATACCACGACATAGACACACACAAAAATAAATGATTCAATGTATTTTTCATATATTTGATCCCAAAAATATGTGCTTATTTCTGGTATACGACTGTATTACGTCGTTACGACAAATGTCTGCACTGGCATCAAGTTGCCACGTATTTCGTCCAATTAAATTGCTCTATTATCAACTATGCTTAATGCTGCCATTCTCCATGTTTGTTTACATCGGTTGCTAAGCGCTGCTGTAGTGAAGCTCTCCCCCAGTGTTTCTCAGATGGGGGTACGCGAACCACCTAGCCGCTGCAACAAACCCCTCCTACTTTTTGAAAAGCTATGTAAGCAATGGGTTAACTTAGCAATTGGGAGTGCTTGAAACTTGTTCTAGTGACATCCTTACTGTACAGACGGTGATATATTGTTTCACTTTCTTCAGACAAGTGTACGTATTGTAAGTCGCTTTGGACAAAAGCGTCTGCTAAATGCCCTAAATGTAAATGTCCCACCCAACCTTGTTTGATGCAGACGCCTCACGAAAGACATTAAAAGAAAAGCCACCTGACTTGAAAAATAATACACACCCTCAGAACGTTTTTGACCAATCAGTATCCAGTATCCAACCATACTGTGGTATCAACTATAATATCCTAGATGATGATGTTCAGTTGGTCTGCCACTCTGGTAGGTAGGCTCAGACTCTCTGGTACAATTAGTTTAAATGTTTTTAATCACAGCGATTTCATTTAACTTGGAGTAAGTAGGTAACCCTTGCAAATCACTGGGTATAAATAATTGATCTATTACACATTTACAAAGTGAAACATATGGAGTAAGAGCTTACCAATTGAAACCTGGTGTGAGCTCTCCATTATCTGTTTTGCCTTCTTCAATAAAATGGAAATAAAATATGAACATTAAGTTAATTACAGGGTGCATCATCTAATAACTCCACCACTGCCAGTTAGGTTCACACATATTATTGTATTCTGTGTCAAACCAGTAATAACACATACCTGTCTTTTATGAAGCCATGCTATAGGGGTAAACAATACAGTAACATGTCAGGACACCATCACTCAGCATAGCCATGATACATGTTAGTTTAATGCAGTGATTCTCAACTGGTGGGATGCGACCCATCAGTTGGTCACTAGGGCATTTTGAGTGGGTGGCAGAGCATATGCCAAAGCTTAATCTGTAGAGAGAAGCCCATGAATTAACTAATGTTTCAATGTTAATTCAAGTTTTAATAGTTTACCGTTTCATTGAGTTAAGCTCCAATTGTTGCAGCTTTTCATTCGCTCCATGTTTTTAACAGTACATGAAGGCATTGTTGATTACTTCAATATCGGTAAATATTGAAGTTAATTTTGGGTTGTGACTAATGACTAATGACACATGTGGGTCCTGAGTCGAGACCAGTTGAGAACCACTGGTTTAATGTAACCATGATACATGTTAGTTTAATGTAACCATGATACATGTTAGTTTAATGTAACCATGATACATGTTAGTTTAATGTAACCATGATACATGTTAGTTTAATGTAACCATGATACATGTTAGTTTAATGTAACCATGATACATGTTAGTTTAATGTAACCATGATACATTTAAAGTAGAATTTCAACACTTACCTATGATTTTCTTTCTCCAAAGGGCCATTGATGCTAATGCTATGCATAATACGAGTCCAGTTATTATTCCTGCCACTAGTCCAGTGTTTGAACCTTGAACTTGTTCTCCACATTCAGAGTCAGTTGAATCACTTCCCGGTTGTATCTGTTTCCGTCCCACAGACTCACATCTGAAATGAGAAAACAAAACCACATAGTTTCAGGGTAGTTTCATGGCTGGCGGCCGGCTAATACATTGGGTGTTTGACTTCCGGTCCAAAGGTACTGGGTTTGATCCCCAATGTGGTGAATATCGGGATGGTCCCACAAGGCTCCCTAACCCCTACCAGCTCCTAATGACCTGTATCTGAATTCACAAATCACTTTGGATAAAATCACTCAAGAGTAAATCAAATATATTGTTATTGTCATGCTTTTATTACAGGAGAGTAAACTACAACATAATGACTACTGTATATATTCTACTGTACAGGTCAATAAGAAGCCATACCAGTACATATTGCCCAGGCCTAATGCTCAAGCTACCATGAATGTATGTGATAAATCAACTATAATCTCACTTACTTTGTGTGGGGCTGGCAAGACGTTGATGTGCCATCTGAAAATGTCCCATTAGTACACTGAAGGCACTCTGTGTCTTTATCTGCTGTTCCTGTATAAATATATATGTTTTATTGAAACAACCATTGTCAGATTTGGTGTGAACATTTGTGACAACATCTTTTAGTTTTTAGTCGGTTCAATGTTCAAATATCGCAAGGTGAAATTCACCAACATTAGAGGAACAAGGAAATAGAAAATTGTAATTCAAAGACGTTTCTGGTTATTGAGTCATTGTCAGACTGATGTAGATGATTCAGGAGTAACTTAGACACTAATATAATCTGGATGGCCCCTCATAGGGCTGAATAGATTCAGCAGATGGGTTTTCTAGCTGTAATTTAAAGTTAACACCAACCTCTTTGACTGATGTGTTGACCAGGACTGCAAACCATGTGTCTCTGAGCTGCAATACAGCCATCTCTGTTGGAGTCAATACAGAAGTATCCGTCCAGGTTCTCACACACAGTATCTGATGTTACTGTACAAAACTTCTTCACCTTCAGGCCGAGACCTGTCAATCACCATGCAGTTAGAGAAACCGGTGACGATTAAAATGTTGTCTGAGGAATATTATTCAGGGAGTTGTAGTTAAACTAATCAGAAGTCAGAATAGTCCAAATTTACCTGCATCACAATTTGTACATGAAAAGCATCGTTCTCTACCGTTCATGTTGTCTTGGAAAGTTCCTTCTGTGCAAGGTTTACACGACGTACTCGTGAATTCTGTGCAATGCTGTGTAACGTACATTCCTGTGGGATAGAAAATGTTTGTCAATTGACTATTTTGAAAAAAAAAATCTATCATAATCAAATTAGAGAAATCAAAATCAAAGATTTTGATTCATTTAAATCAGATTTATTTTTTCAACATGCTAGTTATCTAGCTAATTCAGACGTGCAGTAGGCTTCATTCGAGACAGTTACAATTTGATTTAGTCAGCAAGTTAGTTCAGATATTTGACTCTTACCAGGTGGACAGGTAGGGCAACAGTCCTCTCCTATTCTGTATTCTGCCTGACGACAATATGCTGATGCAAAAGCATTGCCAATAAAATATATATGAAATAAAACTAAATATATTATGAACATGAATTGAACATTTAAAAAGAACATGGCTGTCTAGTTTGTATTCAATCTTCAACCGTCAAACTGTTTCACAGATTTTGATGGCAGCAGTGTTGTGTGGTTGTGCATCAAGGCAAAATAAGGTTTATTGTTTTGGTTTAATCATTGGTTGCATATCAGCATTCCCATGCAGTCCATTCACATTTCTTGAAGGTCTGAAATATCTGGGGAGAGATTTAAGAAACAGCAGTTATTAAATGCAGTATATTAAGTAGGTGAATTCAAGTTTCAATTTTAGTGTTGGCCGCGTTTGTATGTTACTTAATTTTTCATCATCTGAATACATGCATATGTATACATTTACCCTCCTATCAGGGAGTCTATAGGTTAACTGGATAACAGTAAGTTATATTATATTATATTAGTATTTGACAGTATAGTATACTGCCTTTATCCATAGTTTTTTTTGTCAGTTAGGTTCGGGGCTCATCAGGATCTATCAATATGTAACCCACTACCTTTCATCTAAAATAAGTTGTTTGAGCAGAGTTTAACTGTCCTTTAATGGAGTTGTTTGGTCTGAAATGGACTATGTGCTACCCATAGATGTGAAAATGATAGTTGTGTTATTATAACTCTAGCTCTATGATTGTAGTAGTGTTGGGCAAAACAGTTGTTTTCAGTGTACTGAATCATTAGAATCAGTTCATTAAAATGATTCGTTCACTGAATCGTTCAGTGCTTCCCACTGCAGTCAGTGAATGTGTCCCTTACTGAACTGAATCACAGCCGACGGTCGTTCATGAAGGATAAGCCACTGAGCTGAGAATTTAGTTGGATAAAGATACTGTGAAGTGTTTTATTGGAGAAGGTATGACAGTGGCTCTCTCCTGAGTGTGTGTGGTGATAGCTGGTTTATCCTGGGTGTCATGGTTGCTCTGCACCACAGGTGTGCAGCCCCACCCAACCCAGAGTCTAATCAGTGTGACTCAGGTGAGGCTGTAGACCAGCTGTCACCCACACACACTCCACAGATACCATTTACCAAATTAAATCTACTGTAACAAAGTCCTACCCCACAGCATGTATATTTTCGCTACACCTAATTATTAAGTAACATATTTGGTACTACCGGTACTTAGTTCCTACTTTGAGACTTGAAGACACGGGAGGGAGGGGGAGAGGGGCGGGCTTTAACGACTGGGCGACTGTCTGTCAGTCACGGATCACATTTACTGCGCATGAATCACTGATCATGCGCAGTTCCGTACCCTCTGAGCTTTGTTACCGCCTCCATCATGGGATTGTTTTGAGCTTCGCTTCGTTAAAATAGAGAAGTAAACAGTCATGCAAGCTACTCCTGACTAGATCTGCTTCCTCTTTAAACCATAATTCCTGCCAGCTAACTAATGCTGACTGGTGTTACACAGTCCCACGAAGCTGAAGCCCCCTATTGTAATGTATTCAGTGTTATGCCATATAGACTGATCCAGTATAGGACTCGGTCTGCCCGAATGGACCTGCACACTCAGAACCGACCTCAGAAATGGCTCTGATGACAGACTATCTGGTTATGCTGTTTACAGTCTGGCCCACAGTCGTTGTCTGGTCTACAGCTGAAAAGCCAGCTCCTTATTCGCATTTCAACACGAAGTTCACCGCATGACTTACAGCCTTCTTCCCTTTGGGCCACCATGACAACCTTCACACATATTGTCCACCTCACATAGTGTCCCCCAGTATAGGATTCAGACATCTTTCCAACACATTACACTTTTCTTCATGTGGACAATTATATTTTTACTTAGGTTAGATAAACCCTGCCAGGAGCATTCAGATAGAAACCGACACATTTTAAATGTAGTACACTTTATTTGACTGTATTTAGCTTTAACCCACAGAAAGTCCTACAAATTAGGCCTACAACATTGTTGGAAATAAAGACACCTGTTTGGAGAGAGAAACTCATATTTTACCTGCTGGTCCAGCGATGGTAATGAAGTGATCATATAAAACCAACCAAATAAAAGAGCTTAATGATGTCTTATTATCTCCATAAGGAGTAGGACGCCATAGGGTTCAGCCGTGGCGGAGTGGTAATCGGGGTCTGGACGATTCCCGGTGGGTCGTTAACGTGTCGGGGCCGCCGGCTGATGACTGACTACTGCTGATGGATAACAATATTGCGTTTATAAAAGTTATGTGGCAGAGTGGCCCGTCCACTTTTATTTTATAGCGTACATTTTTTTGTTTTGTTTTTGGTGTAGTAAGCCAGTGGCTTTCCACCTCTGCTCCCTGCCCACTGCGTGTCATCGGGCTGTGGGCGGTCGTCCGCCTTTGAATTAATCATGGGGCGGTGCCATGGAAATTAAATGTGGGAGAGGATCACTTGCCTCAGGCGCAGGCCCGGCGCTAGGTATATTGGCGCCCTAGGCGAGAATGTACAGTATATTGACGCCCTATGCGCGATTGTTGATCGGGGTGCTGGCGGAACATTTCGGCTGCGCGATTGTTGAGCGGGGGGGGTGCTAGCGCGCGATTATCAACGGGGGGGGGTCGGACCTACGCCCCAATTGTGCCTGGCGGCGCCCCTCCATCACATGGCGCCCTAGGCGACCGCCTATGTCGCCTATGCCTAGCGCCGGCCCTGCTCAGGCGTGTGTACCTGCCTCTGCTGGGTGGCAGGCTCGTGGGGTTGGCAGCGTGGCACGGTTGGCGTGGCTGTCGCAAGGAAGGCGAACTTGCCAGTGTGTGTGTTTTTTATACTCTTCGGATCGGCCGTTTGTTTGGCTGGAGGTTGCGGCGGAGGGAGCGCTGTTTCAGCGGTGTGTGTGTGTGGCGTTACACGGGCTGCACGGTGTGTGCGCTCGACTCTCGAGCCCATTTGCCGACGGAGGTTTGAAGTGGGGGGGCGTGGCGCATAGATCTCCATGCGTTGCATGGCGTTTAATTTCCACGTTAAAGCTGCCGCGTTGTGGTGTACCGCCTTGGCGCGGATCTCTGAAGCCTCCACGTCCCGCCCGTGGCTCGCCTGCCGAAGCGGGCCTCTACTTGCTGCAGTGTCGGCCACTGCTGTTCTGTCTGGGCTGGTTTTTCGGGCCCTGTTGCCGTTTTAGTGATCAACAACCGTTTTTCTTTGTGTGCGTGTGCGTGTGCGTGTGTGTGCGCGCGCGCGCGCCAGAGATTGGAAGACCCAGTGGTCCTGGTGTGGGTGCGCCACATCGTTATCTAATTGTTGCCTCTCTTTCTCTTCTTTGAACAGGAGCTGGTGCCACTGGTGTGCGTGCTTGGCTGATCGGGTGGCAGTTCCCTTCACACGTTCCTGTACAGTAGTGCACTTTGGTGTCAATAATTGGTGTGGTTTTTCACTTGTGAAACCCCCCCCCCCCCCCTTCAGCAAGTCATCGCAGCCGGTGAGCCCGCAGCCCCCTGCACTCTGCGCTTTAGAGGCGAAGTAACAAATGCTTTAACTGGGTCTGTGCAATATTGTTTGTTTGTATATTTATTGAAAATTTGAATGATTGTATTTTAGACAAACTAAATCTAATAATAATAAACTTTGTATTATTTTGGTGGAATCACGTCCAGCGCCGGTGTCTATCGAACCTGTGTCCTGTGGTTGACCGTAGACCGGTGGTCCTTTGTAATAATTCCTGGGGGTGAAATTCCCCTAGGTGGCGTTGTCGGGTCGTAATTGTAAGGTAAAACAGAATACCCTCGTAGCCTTGCCACAGTTACTTGCTGCGACATCCGGCCAGCCTGAGCGTAACGAGTCTCTCACCTAACAACGACGACGACAGCAGCAGCAGCAGAAGACGTCCCGCGACTGAATGACCGTCGTCCTCTCACACGTCCGCAGCCTCCAACCAAACCGACAGACACGAGACTACAGCTAAGGTCCCCAGAGGCTCCTCGTGCCTCCTCTCCTGCCGCCTCCCACACCTCTTTAAGTTAGTGTGAGAAGTGGGTGGATGGAGATAACACGCCATCATTAAGCTCTTTTATTTGGTTGGTTTATAGGATCTTCACTTCATAACCATCGCTGGACCAGCAGGTAAAATATGAGTTTCTCTCTCCAAACAATAGGTGTCTTTATTGCCAACAATGATGACGTAGGCGGCGGCCTAATATGTAGGACTATTTGTGGGTTAAACCTAAATACAGTCAAATAAAGTGTACTAAATTTAAAAGGTGTCGGTTTCGTGCCACGCTGCCGACCCCACGAGCCCGCCACCCAGCAGAGGCAGGTACACACGCCTGAGGCAGATGATCCTCTCCCACATTTAATTTCCATGGCACCGCCCCATGATTAATTCAAAGGCGGACGACCGCCCACAGCCCGATGACACGCAGTGGGCAGGGAGCAGAGGTGGAAAGCCACTGGCTTACTACACCAAAAACAAAACAAAAAAATGTACGCTATAAAATAAAAGTGGACGGGGCCACTCTGCCACATAACTTTTATAAACGCAATATTGTTATCCATCAGCAGTAGTCAGTCATCAGTCATCAGCCGGCGGCCCCGACACGTTAACGACCCACCGGGAATCGTCCAGACCCCGATTACCACTCCGCCACGGCTGAACCCTATGGCGTCCTACTCCTTATGGAGATAATAAGACATCATTAAGCTCTTTTATTTGGTTGGTTTTATATGATCACTTCATTACCATCGCTGGACCAGCAGGTAAAATATGAGTTTCTCTCTCCAAACAACAGGTGTCTTTATTTCCAACAATGTTGTAGGCCTAATATGTAGGGCTATGTGTGGGTTAAACCTAAATACAGTCAAATAAAGTGTACTACATTTAAAAGGTGTCGGTTTCGATCTGAATGCTCCTGGCAGGGTTTATCTAAGTAAAATATAATTGTCCACATCAAGAAAAGTGTAATGTGTTGGAAAGATGTCTGAATCCTATACTGGGGGACACTAGGTGAGGTGGTCAATATGTGTGAAGGTTGTCATGGTGGCCCAAAGGGAAGAAGGCTGTAAGTCATGCGGTGAACTTCGTGTTGAAATGCGAATAAGGAGCTTTTCAGCTGTAGACCAGACAACGACTGTGGGCCAGACTGTAAACAGCATAACCAGATAGTCTGTCATCAGAGCCATTTCTGAGGTCGGTTCTGAGTGTGCAGGTCCATTCGGGCAGACTGAGTCCTATACTGGATCAGTCTATATGGCATAACACTGAATACATTACAATAGGGAGCTTCAGCTTCGTGGGACTGTGTAACACCAGTCAGCATTAGTTACCTGGTGTGAAGTATGGTTTAAAGAGGGAGCAGATCTAGTCAGGAGGAGCTTGCATGACTGTGTTTACTTCTCTATTTTAACGAAGCGATGCTCAAAACAATCCCATGATGGAGGCGGTAACAAAGCTCAGAGGGTACCTCTGAGCGAGCGCATGCTCAGTGATTCATGCACTGAGCATGCGCACTGGACACAGTAAACGTGATCCGTGACTGACAGTCGCCCAGTCGTTAAAGCCCGCCCCTCTCCCCCTCCCTCCCGTGTCTTCAAGTCTCAAAGTAGGAACTAAGTAGTACCAAATATGTTATTTAATAATTAGGTGTAGCGAAAATATACGTTCTGTGACAGTATAATATACTGTTGAATACTAATCTACTGTAATATAATTTACCGTTATCCGGTTAATCTATAGACCCCTGATAGGAGGGTGAATGTATGCATATGCATGTATTCAGATGAAATTAAGTAACATACAAACTTGAACTCACCTACTTAATATACTGCATTTAATAACTGCTGTTTCTTAAATCTCTCCCCAGATATTCCAAACCAAAAAATGTGAATGGACTGCATGGCAATACTGATATGGCAGCCAAGGTTCATAATATATTTAGTTTTATTTCATATGTATTTTATTGACAATGGTTTTGCATCAGTTAATTGTCATCAGAGAGAATACAGAGTAGGAGAGGACTGTTGCCGTACCTGTCCACCTGGTAAGAGTCAAATATCTAAGTTGTAGTTGTCTCTAAATCTGATTAAATGAATCAAAATGGTTGATTGACAAACATTTTCTATCCAACAGGAATGTATGTTGCAAAGAATTGCACAAAATACACGGGGACATCATGTAAACGTTGCAAAGAAGGAACTTTCCAAGACCAAATCAACTCTGGAGAACGATGCTTTTCATGTAAAGATTGTGATGCAGGTACACTTGACTGATTATTTTAACTACAACTCCCTGAATAATATTCCTCAGACATTTTAATCCGTACCGGTTTCTCTAACTGCATGGTGATTGACAGGTCTCGGTCTGAAGGTGAAGAAGTTTTGTACAGTAACATCAGATACTGTGTGTGAGAACCTGGACGGATACTTCTGTATTGACTCCAACAGAGATGGCTGTATTGAAGCTCAGAGACACATGGTTTGCAGTCCTGGTCAATACATCAGTCAAAGAGGTTGGTGTTAACTTTAAATTACAGCTAGAAAACCCATCTGCTGAATCTATTCAGCCCTATGAGGGGCCATCCAGATTATATTAGTGTCTAAGTTATCCTGAATCATCTACATCAGTCTGACAATGACTCAATAGCCAGAAACGTCTTTGAATTACAATTCTCTTTTTCCTTGTTCTTCTAATGTTGGTGAATTTCACCTTGCGATATTTTAACTTTGAACTGACTAAAAACTAAAAGATGTCACAAATGTTCACACCAAATCTGACAATGGTTGTTTCAATAAAACATATATATTTATACAGGAACAGCAGATAAAGACACAGAGTGCCTTCAGTGTACTAATGGGACATTCTCAGATGGCACACCAACGTCTTGCCAGCCCCACACAAAGTAAGTGAGATTATAGTTGATTTATCACGTACATTCATGGTAGCTTGAGCATTAGGGGCAATATGTACTGGTATGGCTTCTTATTGACCTGTACAGTAGAATATATACAGTAGTCATTATGTTGTATAGTTTACTCTCCTGTAATAAAAGCATGACAATAACAATATAGTTGATTTACTCTTGAGTGATTTTATCCAAAGTGATTTGTGAATTCAGATACAGGTAGATACAGGTCATTACCACCATTCCGATATTCACCACATTGGGGATCAAACCCAGTACCTTTGGACCGGAAGTCAAACACCCGATGTAGTAGCCGGCCGCCAGCCATGAAACTACCCTGAAACTATGTGGTTTTGTTTTCTCATTTCAGATGTGAGTCTGTGGGACTGAAACAGATACAACCGGGAAGTGATTCAACTGACTCTGAATGTGGAGAACAAGTTCAAGGTTCAAACACTGGACTAGTGGCAGGAATAATAACTGGACTCGTATTATGCATAGCATTAGCATCAATGGCCCTTTGGAGAAAGAAAATCATACGTAAGTGTTGAAATTCTACTTTAACATGTATCATGGTTACATTAAACTAACATGTATCATGGTAACATTAAACTAACATGTATCATGGTTACATTAAACTAACATGTATCATGGTTACATTAAACTAACATGTATCATGGTTACATTAAACTAACATGTATCATGGTTACATTAAACCAGTGGTTCTCAACTGGTCTCGACTCAGGACCCACATGTGTCATTAGTCATTAGTCACGACCCAAAATTAACTTCAATATTTACCAATATTGCAGTAATCAACAATGCCTTCATGTACTGTTAAAAACATGGAGCAAATGAAAAGCTGCAACAATTGGAGCTTAACACAATGAAACGGTAAACTGTTAAAACATGAATTAACATTGAAACATTAGTTAATTCATGGGCTTCTCTCTACAGATTAAGCTTTGGCATATGCTCTGCCACCCACTCAAAATGCCCTAGCGACAGTGTGCGAATTATACCACAGTCTCCAGGGGAGCCAGGGGGCGGGGCGAGTACGGGCGATTTTTGTTTTGTTTTTGGAGGGGGTTTAGTTTAAATGCTGATCCTGTCATTAATAGCAACAGCATAGGCCTATTATAAAGAGAAAATCCGTTGCACACGGGTGGTGCCATAGGTCTGTAGCCTACAATATTTATGAAACACCCCGATGGATCATGTTCATGTCAACAGATTTCCCGAATGGGCTACGCAAACGTCAATGAACTTGATAGTAAATAATCCACGGACCACCAATGATGTGTCTTTTGACTGTTTAATTTAATTAACTTAGAATTACTCAACAACTTACATTGTTTCACAATCACATGGGCTATAGCCTATAAGGCTGTACACAGAGCCAAACACACGCGATAAGAGCAGCCAGCGGCACCAACCATGAACAATATGACAATAGCCTATTATTTACAATACAGCATACAGCCAGGACTATAGCACAACACAACCCTCTCACTGCCTGGAGAGACGCAACGCCACGTACAGTAGTGGGTGGAGCTGCAGCGCTCCCGCCACGCTTCAAGCGCCTCGTGCAAGCAGGCAACACTTTTTTCATGAATCATGAACTCAAAATACAATTTTATTTCTCTTATTTTACATCTTTGAGGGAAAACCATGGCCAAAATATAATTTATTTGGCAATCATATCAATATTTTAGAGCTCCCCCAATATTTCACAAACCATGTTTCCAGGGGAGCCCAGGTGGCCACTAGGGGAGCCATGGCTCCCCCTGCTCCCCCCTAACTCGCACCCTGCCTAGCGACCCACTTATGGGTCGCATCCCACCAGTTGAGAATCACTGCATTAAACTAACATGTATCATGGCTATGCTGAGTGATAGTGTCCTGACATGTTACTGTATTGTTTACCCCTATAGCATGGATTCGTAAAAGACAGGTATGTGTTATTACTGGTTTGACACAGAATACAATAATATGTGTGAACCTAACTGGCAGCGATGGAGTTATTAGATGATGCACCCTGTAGTTAACTTAATGTTAATATTTTATTTCCATTTTTATTTTATTGAAGAAGGAAAAACGGATAATGAAGAGCTCACACCAGGGTCTAATTGGTAAGCTCTTACTCCATATGTTTGACTTTGTAAATGTGTAATAGATCAATTATTTATACCCAGTGATTTGCAAGGGTTACCTACTTACTCCTACTTACTAAGTTAAATGAAATCGCTGTGATTAAAAACATTTAAACTAATTGTACCAGAGAGTCTGAGCCTACCTACCAGAGTGGCAGACCAACTGAACATCATCATCTAGGATATTATAGTTGATACCACAGTATGAATACTGGATACTGATTGGTCAAAAACGTTCTAAGGGTGTGTATTATTTTTCAAGTCAGATGGCATTTCTTTTTACGTCTTTCGTGAGGCGTCTGCATCAAACAAGGTTGGGTGGGACATTTACATTTAGGGCATTTAGCAGACGCTTTTGTCCAAAGCGACTTACAATACATACATTTGTCTGAAGAAAGTGAAACAATATATCGCCGTCGGTAAGGTAAGGATGTCACTAGAACAAGTTTCAAGCACTCCCAATTGCTAAGTTAACCCATTGCTAGTAAATAGCTTTCAAAAAGTAGGAGGGGTTTGTTGCAGCGGCTAGGTGGTTCGCGTACCCCCATCTGAGAAACACTGGGGGAGAGCTTCACTACAGCAGCGCTTAGCAACCGATGTAAACAAACATGGAGAATGGCAGCAATAAGCATAGTTGATAATAGAGCAATTTAATTGGACAAAATATGTGGCAACTTGATGCCAGTGCAGGTGCCAGTGCACACCCAATTTGGCTAATTTTTCATTTTGTGCAAACTTTAACAGTTAAGAATCCATGCGCTACAAATCCAACATTAAAAACTAACTCTAATCCAGACTTTTTAATAGGCCTACATTTAATACCTCCATGGTACCCTGATACCACACTGGTCTTGACACGTTGCCAAAAACATAGTTAATATTTAATTATTTTAATCCCTATTTTATATTCATAAACAATATTTTATAAATATTCTTCTTCATACGGCTCTCGGAGCAAAGAAAAGCGAGATATTAAATAGATTTGTTGACCACTTGGCTAACATGAATGGCAGCTAGTTCTGGCGGGACACTGTAGTCATGCACCGCCTATCAGCTGAGGGCTAACAGATATCTGATGTACCCCATGGGGGGATTGTTTAGTCCTCCCTGTTGTCAATTGTTGTTCTGCAGTGTCCTGTATGTCTATCTGGCATCGGTATGTCATGCTTTAAATCCTACAGCAGGGGGCACCCTAAAAGAGTCGAGCCATAACACTAATGATTGAACAATGTATGATGCATCATGTTAAATGGGCTATAGGCAATATTTAGCTGCAAGATGTTGCACTAGAGCACCAGCATCTCAAACCACAACAATTAGAGTGATCTTTACCTTCTTAACTCATCTCATGCACGCCGCATGCGTTATCATGAACGCGCGGCCGGACCGGACACCAAAACAAAGAAAATACAAGCTCAGATTACAACACACACAGGGAGGGTGCCTTCATTCTCTGGTCAGGACGCCATTACTCCACTATATCTCTACATAGCCAATAGTTGTTTGCTGCTATATTAATGTTCAGGATATCATCTATAGCCCCTTTAAGTAACGCTGCTGACTATAAATAGGAACAGGTGGTCGGGTCAGGTGTTGCGCCCCGGAGTGTTTCGGTATGTTACCGTTTGTTTATTAGTGGAAACATGCGAGAGACAAGAACTGTTAAGGTTGTTATACTGTTACAGGGCTACCACTGTTTAAATGGCCATTAGTCTGTGCACACATCAGGGCATACTTCCAATGCATTGGCTGCTGAAGTGGATGAACAATAAACTTTGTATCGATTATGTGTTGCAATTTATTGACTGTCAATGATAAAATATGGAAGAACGCAATGCGGATGTGGAAACACAAATGAGCAAGCTTGTCAGCACTTTAGATGCAAACATGGTAGAAAAACTATGCTAAATAAAGCTAGCAATTTAAGAAAAAATGTAGAAGGTTTAATGCAAAATTATATGAAATTCTCTTGATGGTTTCATTCCATTGTGTAATGAAATAAGATGTATGCCTGATTCTATCATGTGTTTATTGCCACAGGACGGAAAAAGAAACATGGTTTAAAAATGTTCAATGATGAATGTATTGCCAAAACAAAAGAGTGGGTGTGAAGCAATGGAAATCATTTGTCTAAAAATGAATGTACTGGTGAAGTTAATATTGATGATGTTGATTGTGATGATATTAAGCTAAGTGACAGTGTTTCCAATGTGGGTAAACATTCAAAGAAATGTGATGCCAGCAATAAAAGCAAACGTTACACCAGTAATAAGTCAAGTACCACTTCTGCAAAAAGTGGCAGCAGAAAGAGCTGCACTTGTATGGCAGCTTTAAAGGAACGGCATGCCTCGGACGAACAGGAGCAACTGATGAGGAGAAAGGAACGGCTCCACTTGGAAACTGAGCTAGCTACCAGCTGATATAGAGTACATGTTCAACAACATTGGGAAACATCACAAGGTTTGCAGCCTGGTGGAACCACTGCTTTGGCAAACTAATAGGCAACATATAAATTCTCAACAAAATGATCAAATTCCAGTGTGTCTCTGTCTGTGATGTTAAAAGAATAGGCCTTTGGTAAGTCGTTTTAACATTTAATCATTTTACTTGATATTAAAATTTGTTGACATTTTTCATCAAGTTTTTGAAACTTTCATGAAACTTGATATCAAGTTTCGGAATTTTGATATCAAGCTTCACAAAAGATTCAGAATTTTGCTGTCAATTTTCATAAAGTTGCTATCAGTTTTCGGAACATAGTAAAGCAGATTGTCAGTGCTTGATATCAAATTTGGGAAAATTGATATCAAGTTAGGGAAATTTTATATCAAGTTTACGAAAGTTAAAATCAACACAGATCTTGTCAGTTTTCACAAGTTTGATATCAAATCTAGAAAACCTGATATCAAAGTCAATGAAACTTGATATAAAGTTCCCAAACATAATATCAAATTTCCTAAACTTGATATCAAGTTTCCCAAATTTGATTATTTCAAAAGTACTAACAATCTGCTTTACTATGTTCCCAAAAACGGATATAAAATTTACAAAAATGTATATCAAAATTCCGAATCTTGATTACAAATTTACAAAAGTTGATCAAATTTCAATGAATTTTGATATCAAGTAAAATGATTAAATGTTAAAACGGCTTGTCATATAGGCCTGTATATATCGTGGTTACAAGCACGAGTCACAATCCAGGTAATCCAGGGAACCCGACCGCGGTTCGTATCTGGATGCTGGAAGGTAACGGCGGTCTGTGTCAGGTAAAGTGACCACACAACTCTGGCTAAGTCACGCCCACCTTGTATGTCAGGTAAGATTGTGTCAAATCTTAAATCCTATTAAACTGAAAATACCCTGTAAAGAAAAAGTAAATATGTGTTTTGAGTTTGTCACACCACATAAAATGGTGTTATTAACCACCCAGCCAAATTTGAATCATTAAAAATGTTGGCAAGTATATAAAAATTGGGTTTCAAAATCGTGGAAAAAAGTAAGCAGTATAGGCCTTTTTCACAGAAGACATTTTGACTGCTGGCGTTGTGCATGATGGCTCACTGTCACAGCTTACTGGGACAGAGCCGTCGTTAATGTTATTAGTAACACCTGTGCTTTTCCCTGTGCTTTTCCCACTATGACAAGTCAAAATGTCTGCTGTGAAAAAGGCCTATTCTCTGCTCTGAAATGCTGCGTTGGGGTACCTTTAAGTCGTACTGTACCTTTAAGTCGTACTGTACCTTTAAGACGTACTGTGTTGCGGTCATTCAGCGGCGCCGGAACGAGTTTGAAAGTGGGGGTGCAAAAAAAAAAAAAAAAAAAAAGCGCTGAGCTGTGTCCCAATTCACGGGATGCATGCTTCGAAGTACGCATTCGAAGGGCGCTTACGTCACAACGCTGCGCGAAGGCTGTCCCAATTCGCAGACTCCTTCGAATGCGTACTTCAAATGCGTACTTCTTTTCCCTCTTTTGGAGGACACACCGCAATTATCCTTCGCGGCCTCGCATATCCCAAAATCCTTTGCGCGCCGCTGTTCAGAGGCGGGAAAAGAATAATGGCGACACCAAGCGGCGATGAATTTATATTTAAATGTAATAAGTATTGGGTTTATATTTAATTACTTTTACTTACTACGAGTTATACTTTTACTCATTACTTATGTATTAGTTTTATTATCCCTGCTTTATTTCCAGACTGTAAAACTGCAAACTCTAGTTAAACGATTGGATTGAATAAAGAGCTACATTTATGATTATCACTATTATATGTTATACTTCATTATTATCATTATTATGATCATTTTTTGCTTTATTACAACCCTTCCGTCTGTTTTTCAACTGACGACAAACTGACAGGCAACGGCTACGTTACTACCAACTGACGGCTGGTGACGCGGCTGGTGACGCAACCAGGAAATGCTTCGAAGGCTAGACCGTCTCATTTAACAACGGTTGATGCGGCCTTCGAAGGACCCTCAGAAGTACGAAGGCCGCGAGGCTGCGTACTTCGAAGCATGCAACCCGTGAATTGGGACACAGCTCTGGGCTGTGTTCCGAAGTGGAGGCTGCAGTCTCGCTAGAATTCTTCCTTACGAGTCGCAGGCCGCATTCCGAAGTGGAGGAAGAATGCTTAATGGACCCCCTTTCAAGTACGCCGCGTCATAGAACGGCGCCAAGCACTGTTCCAAAGTTGAGAGCACTCGGAAATTCGCGCCCTTTTCGCAGCCTTTGTTTTTGAGAATTCTGGACAATTTTGAAGCATGCATCGATGGATCCTCGTCGAGCTAAAATACCCACAATCCTCTGCGTAGCGGGCGGGGGTATTTAAAAATGGCGGAAGAAAGGCAATACACGTTCAAATGTAAGTGAAGTTATTTTAAAATGTTCCGAATTATTTTGTGCTGTATTCATTTCACCATGACATGCAAAAAAAAAACGTTGAGCGAAAAGACCCGTGTTATTTTTTGAACGTGTTTGCAACTAGTGTTGCACCGATACCGATACTAGTATCGGGAGGGGCCCCGATACCGCGCTAAAATGCTGGCATCGGTATCGGCGAGTACGAACAAATAATGCGCCGATGCCATTTACATAATATGAAACTTGGAACGCAGCGCTTTGCGTCTTTCTCTCCCTTCACTCACTGCTGCGTGTGATCACACGTGTTCAGTGCATGCCGTGCCAAGCAGCTATCCTATTGGCCCACTCCGGCCGCCCGGCCGCGCATGTTGACCGACCGACAAGCGACGACGACAAAGTACCAAAAAAAAGAAAGAAAAAAAAGCACCGGAGACGCGGAGGGCGCGCGGTTCAGCCGCGCGGCGCACAGAAAAGTTGCTCCGCCTGCGGACGCGCCGGTGCGGGGAAACTCAGTGAGCGGGTCCGCCTGCCGGTGCGACGCACCCGGTCACCACCCATGCCCCCCCCCCCCCGCTCCCCGGGGTGCCATGCGGACACAAACAAGGAGAAGAGGGGAAAAAGCAGGAGAGAGAGGGAGACGCGTCTTGCTCACAGGCGGGAGATCGCTCAAATGGACAGACAGTGACCGCATCACAGACGACGAGTTAAGCTGTAATCGGCTTCTCCCCGATCCCCCCCCCCCCCCCCGCTAATTATCTCTAGTTATACTATATTATCTAATTATACTAGTAATTAAGCCATGATAGCAATGATTTTACATCCAAGTGAGTATGCAGTTCTTTAGTATTAGAAGAAAAAAAGCTTGTGTGTGTATATATATATATATATATATATATATAAAACGGAACATATATATATATATATATATTTTTTTTTATTTTTTTATTTTTTCCGGCGTGGTATCGGTATGGTATCGGTATCGGCCGATACTGCACAGCCGGGTATCGGTATCGGTATCGGGGGCCAAAAAATGGTATCGGTGCAACACTATTTGCAACGCATGCTATAGCCTATTTGCATGGAGTAATGTGTTAATAATAGTAGTGCTATGTAGCCTACCTGGTGTTTAAACAACTGTTAAACTATTAAAACATTTACCATCGTTGGCATTGCCATGATTACAATGATTGCATGATTACTTGACCCGCTGAAAAAAAACAAAAACCGAAGCGCCTCCGCACTAGGAAGTCGTTCCAAACTCCGAACACTCTCAACCACTAGGCAGCACTCTAGTCTCATCTCTATAGAACGCGACTCGTAAGGAAGAGTTCTAGCGAGACTGCAGCCTCCACTTCGGAACACAGCCGCGTTCTATAGAGATGAGACTACAGTCCCTGACAAAAGTCTTGTCACTTATCCATTTTGTAGAAACAACAGCTTATAACGTGACTTTTAATTAATCCATTGGTTTTAGAAATGGCTCATATGAAAGCTAAAACCCTCCCAAATTATGTTTAATATACTAAAATGAATTTGCTTCACTGAAGAAAGATTGATCATTTAATGAACACAGAAAGGACAGATTTTGGAAAGACAAAAGTTTTGTCGCCTACAGAGATTAATGTGAAAATTGAACAAATAATTTACTTCAAATACAAAAATATGTTGCATAACATCAGTGAATTAAGTAGTGGTGCTGTGAGATCCATATTTAATATCTTGTATGACTTCCATGAGCTTGAAGGACTGCATCTCCATGCAGTTCGACTCCATGCGGTTCGACAATGAGGAATAGCAAAGAAAGCAGTTTTACATGCCTCCCAGAGTTCATCAAGATTCTTTGGTTTCGTCTTCCATGGTCAATCTTTCTTCAGTGAAGCAACTTTATTTTAGTATATTAAACATAATTTGGGAGGGTTTTAGCTTTCATATGAGCCATTTCTAAAACCAATGGATTAATTAAAAGTCACGTTATAAGCTGTTGTTTCTACAAAATGGATAAGTGACAAGACTTTTGTCAGGGACTGTAGTCTCATCTCTATAGAACGCGGCTGTGTTCCGAAGT
This sequence comes from Merluccius polli, assembly GCA_030340625.1. NCBI lineage: Eukaryota > Metazoa > Chordata > Actinopteri > Gadiformes > Merlucciidae > Merluccius > Merluccius polli. The sequence continues at coordinate 36,015 of JAOPHQ010006335.1, forward strand.
GGAGGCTGCAGTCTCGCTAGAACTCTTCCTTACGAGTCGCGTTCTATAGAGATGAGACTAGAGTGCTGCCTAGTGGTTGAGAGTGTTCGGAGTTTGGAACGACTTCCTAGTGCGGAGGCGCTTCGGTTTTTGTTTTTTTTCAGCGGGTCAAGTAATCATGCAATCATTGTAATCATGGCAATGCCAACGATGGTAAATGTTTTAATAGTTTAACAGTTGTTTAAACACCAGGTAGGCTACATAGCACTACTATTATTAACATTATTATTATTATTACTCCATGCAAATAGGCTATAGCATGCGTTGCAAACGCGTTCGCTCTACGTTTTTTTTTGCATGTCATGGTGAAATGAATACAGCAAAAAATAATTCGGAACATTTTAAAATAACTTCACTTACATTTGAACGTGTATTGCCTTTCTTCCGCCATTTTTAAATACCCCCGCCCGCTACGCAGAGGATTGTGGGTATTTTAGCTCGACGAGGATCCATCGATGCATGCTTCAAAATTGTCCAGAATTCTCAAAAACAAAGGCTGCGAAAAGGGCGCGAATTTCCGAGTGCTCTCAACTTTGGAACAGTGCTTGGCGCCGTTCTATGACGCGGCGTACTTGAAAGGGGGTCCGTTAAGCATTCTTCCTCCACTTCGGAATGCGGCCCTGGTTTCGGGCTCTGGGCAGTGTTGCCAGATTGGGCGGTTTTCCGCCCAATTGGGCTACTTTTGTTTACGTCAGGCGGGGAAAAAACACATTGGGCTGGTGAATACAATTTGGGCTGCTTTTGTCCACATTTGGCGAGTTTTAATATTGTGAAAACAGCATTCTTTCTCTCTCTTTTAAATAAATAAATAGCTTTAATACATAAATAAATAGCTTTAATAAATAAATAATTGATTCAAGTTGTAGGTTATTCAATCGGCATCTTTTTTTTTTTTCAATCGGCATCATTTCATTTGGCAACTTAACCGTGACGTCAGTTCAGCAAAGCCGCCACACTCGCTGCAAAGCCGCCACACTCGCTGCTAAGCAGCGAGGAGAAAAAGAGGGGGAGGGAGGGAGAGGGGAGAAAAAGAGAGGCAGGGAGAGGCACTCTGTGCATTGTTTTGTTTGTTTTAAATTGTTTTCCAAGTAGTCCTCATGTGGGTCATTTGTGATGTAAATAATGATATTTAAAAGTGCACCTTTTTACAATTTTTGCAGGTTTTTGCAATTTGCAAAAACCTATTTATCTATCATTTATGTGTGGTTATTTGACGCAGATATGAAGCTCTTGATACTTACGAGTGTTTTCTATTGCATGCGTTATGATTTTACGGGTTTACACGGGTGTCTGGCAACTTTGTGGTTTGGGCTGGTTTTTATTGGATTGGGCGGGTTCTAAGATGTGATTGGGCTGGAAACTGTCAATCTCATCTGGCAACACTGGCTCTGGGTTCCCCGAGACCATTTGGAAAATTCCAGAGGCCAACTAGCATTCACACACGTTTTCACGTGGGATATTACGATATGAGATAGGCTAATAATAATTTAAAAAGTCTAACAAAAAAACTGTCATTATGTTAGGTGCGTGGTTAGGTGCTGAGTGTGTAGTGATTTTCGGGTGGTTTCATTCAAGCTGATTGGACTGCAAGTAGCGTCTTTTTACGCACAGAGTGATTTAGTATTTGGAACCTCACACCTGATAGCCTAATAACAGATAGCCTACCTACTGTTAATAACATAACCACACAGTGATATGACAACATTGTTTTTATTGAATCGATTAAAAATTACATCCCATTCTCTCAAAATGTATACTCTAACATGTACCTTAGCCTGTCGGATCATTGTTTACACATTTGTCCAATATTCTTCTGTAGCCCTACGAACGCACCTAGCGCTTAGCAGCTATGCTAGCAACTGCTTTCCGCGTTGATCAACATTGACATCACCGTAGTGCAGCGATGTAGTAGTGTATCCAAGATCTCTGTAGTCCTCCACACACAAGTTTCAAGAACAAATACAAATGAAGGTAGCGTAGAGCAGTAATGCACAGCGATGTGTAAGGTAAGTGTGGTGGTGACGCAGATAACGGAACTGAGCTTCAGTATCATCGTAGCCTCGGTGGTCCTAGACATAGGGGGCCAATTGCTCTGTCAGTTAGCATTGCGTTAGCTGTGCTGCGCTTTAAAACCGTACTCCTTAAAACGGAGGTTTTGGAGTTTAACACGCAGCTGCGAACGAAGTTAAACCTGATTGCTGTGTACTGACCGACACAGGATCAGCTGATTCCTAGTTAAACTCGGGTTAAACCAGAAGTACTCTGATTTCTAGTTATACCCCAGCAGATGCAGTCTTAACTTAATGTTGGATGCATTTTGTGCTATAATTACCAACAAAAACTTAATGGGAATGTAAAGTGAACTTTAATATAATAAAATGCAAATAATGTTGAAATATATTATGAAATAGTCTAGGCTACTTTTTGTCTGAGTCTGGAATCTGAATCTGCCCTCACCTACGTCAATCAATCAATTACTTGTCATTGTTTTCTCTTGGTGTGCATGCAAACGTGATTAATTAATTAATTGAAGACAAATTAATATGCAAGTAATTAGGGTAATTCCACGCCTATAAATTCTCGGAGAAGGAGAGGGTAGTTAGGATGAACATGTCTCGGATAGAGAACTATAACGAGGAGCAGAAGTTATATTTATTGTACTGCATTCGAGGTGTTGTGGACACGGTGGAAGATGCTAGGAAAGACACCACCACCACGCTCCGAAGAAAGTCTGTTTGGGATGATCTCTCAAACACATTTAACAGTAGATCTTCCAGCAGAAGACCGAGCAGCCCGGCACATTTAAAGAATTTATGGAAGCGCTTGAAAGTTGAAGCACGTAATGCTATTGCTGAGCGGACGCACGACCGAGACCTGAGCCCCGTGAGCCGTGAAATATCACTGCTCACTCCATATCTACTATGTCCAATATTGTTATTGTACTGAAGGCCTATCTGGCGTAATAAGTGTAAATGTATCATACATTATTATTAATACTACTAATAATAATTAATAAAACGAATTATGTGTGTGTCGGTTATAATGGAGCCTTGTTTCATCCTGCAAACTGGTTTAGTCTCCTCTAAAACCATGTCCGTTTCGAGATTAGACTAACACGCACAAAATACGCCCTCTAGTGTCTGAAGTGAATTTCTCTGAAGACACAGCAATTGAGATCAAGGTGAAACGCAGCTGCAGGTTAAACCACAGGTACATATGACACAGCAATGGAGCTTAAGACGTCACGTGACTTCTTGCGTCACAGACGAGTTTAAAACCGTGTTAAACTCTAAAAAGTGGCTAAGCTAGCGACAGAGCAATTGCCCCAGGGTTGCTCGTAGGATAACCCTTTACATGGACCAGTCACCTAGCCTGGCAAGCCAGACCCACATCAGAAAGATGTAAGGTCTGGCTCAGCTCCATTGGCAGTGTGGGCGGGATAAACGGTTGTCTTTCAAGTTCCCTCTGCACGCAATAGGATAGCGCTACAACCAATCAGAGCAACGAAGAAGGTGACGTAGTCAGAGCGACGGCTCTGACTACGTAATTAATCAAAACTCCGAATACATATTTATTTTCGAGGAAAGACTATAGTGCCGTTCTTTGTTCTTTTCTCAAATAAAATGTTAACTTCAAGTCTTGAAGAGTCGCGGCCAAAGCCGACTCGAAAGACAGCCGTTCGCCAGCAGCAGCCATTGTTTACCTCTAACACGGAACCGTCGCAACTCTGTCGTCATGGTAGCCCGGCTTTCGACTCCGCCCCTCACGCTGTGATTGGTCTGACATACTTTGTGTTTCCAGCACCAAAAAGCCGACGGAGCCGTGCTAGACCTACCTAGCTGCCAAATACATTTGCTGCCGCTAGGAGGTGTCTAGAGTTCTAGGCTACCAGTCACCTGGTTTGCGGGCGAATTATCCGATTGGCTGAGCATGACATCATGACCAAGAGGCCGGACTAGAGCAGAAGTAATTAAAGCTACAGCGCGGTAAATAGATCTAGTTCATGCTGCAATCAATGCGATGCCATGTGGGTGTCGTGGTCAACAACTGCACTTTTTTTTTTTTACCCCCCGAAAAGTGTTTGCACCCCCTGCACCGGTGCTTCCGGCGCGCCTGCATTAGACAGTGCATTAGTTTTAGTTAGATGTCACGGACGGATGCATGTTGCTGCGCTCCTAATTTATCCTTTTGCTGCTCAAGTCAACGCTGACATTTTGGTTACGTGTAGCTTCTGTTCATGTGATAAAATAGTAGCCGTACTACCGGGCTCGGTACGGTTGTGGCGAGCATTGTGAACCCCGAACCTGGACCTGGACCCGGACTGTTACAAGTCTCTTAAGTGTTCAATACCTCTACGACCTGAACAATGGCTGCTCCTCCTAGCAGTGTTATTGGACTGGTGCAGCCATCCTGGGGGGTATACTACGAAGCTCGCTGAAAATACCTGAACAAAACCTGGATCGCTAAATACGAAACTGGCGATCAGAGTTAAACGGTTCCACGAAGCTCACTTAAAGTAAATTTGTCAAGCCAGGTTTTCCGCTTTAGTTTCAATGCGCATTCACATAAAAAGGGCGTAACCCAACGATATTCACCTTGACGCAATGGATCCGACGGAGGGAACACGGGCTGTGTATGTCACTCAGGAGGAGCAAGTAGTGATTATGAACTCATACGAGGAGTTTAAAAAGCAAATAACGGCAAGGGGCGATACAGTTGCCCATAATAAGGCTGGGGAGGCGTGCTGGCAAAAAACAGCAGATTCTGTGAATGCGTAAGAATTGCTCGCCATTAATCCCAATAGAGTGCATATGATTGCAAAATGCAAAAGCAACCTCCAACTTGCTTTATTGTGCAATTTAGGGAATTCCTTTCAAATACATCCTATGTAAGAAACGTATTGCATGTGCTGGAAGGTAGCGACGGCGGTGTGGTGGATTAGTATGTGAGCTGACGCAGCGACCGGGGTTCATATGTTGCCTGTCCATCATCTTGCCTTTTACCCCCATCTAGATTACCAAACTGGATAATTCCATAACATTAATGAATAAGTATTCCATACGACATAAGAAATATAACTTACTAAACTACACATAAATGCACTTCACTTGGGAAATGAACCCAGCACGCAGAATCTCAAGACTGATGCGCTACCTCCACTCTACCACTCATTCACGCAAAAAGGTGTTTTCTTTTACCTACAAGTTAATAACTTGCAACTTGACAGTTTGTGTTGGCAAAAAGCTGGGAAACACCAGGAACATGTTTAGCAGTGTATTTAGGGCAGCTACAACCTCGCGTATCGCTTCTTTTTGTAGCATTGCCTACATAAGGTCCAACAAGGACGATCAAATAGCGAATATCCTCTGATGAGAACCTGTATCTCTCATAAAGAATACCCTCTGATGAGAACCTGTATCTCTCATAAAGAATATCCTCAGGCAATGCCAAGGGATCGGATCTGTCCCGAAAGCGGCGCTCAGCTTTAAGAAGCCGATCTAATCGGAAAGTCTTGAAAACCTCCTCCCGACCAGGTTTGGTTGCCAGCATAAGTTACCATGGTGATATAGCGACGCAAAAAGAGAGCGACTTTCATAGGACAGCTAACCCAGGCTTTGAGCGCAACATACCTCGCTAACCCACTAATCGAGGTTCGTAGTACACCCCCCTGGTGTAAGGTTTAGAAGTGGAGTTAATTCATATTTGAATGTTGTAAGGCTCAGAAGTTAATATAATTTATATTTGAGTTCATTTACTAGAAATGTATTTACAATGTTTAGTCAGCTAATCATTTACATATTTATGTTACACAATTATTATTTACATATTTACATGTTTACATATTTAACACAGTCAGGATATTCTGTTGAATCTGCCTCTCTGATTCCGTCACGTTTACCTCAGTCTAAGTTCTAGCTTCTGATTGGTTAGTTCAGTCACGTGTAAGGTCCGAACAAGGAAGTGGGGTTGTTGTGAGTTGTTGAGTAAAAGTACCACTTGAGTAAGTCATCTGTCTCCATCCTGCTATTTATTCTCATAAAGAGTGATCCCCCACCACATACCGAAAACTCACGTTACATTTGGTGGCAGCGTGGTGTTATTTTGGTGGTTTTTGCGCATTTGGTGAGTTTACGAACTGTGGATGTAGTCACTTTTTGTGCCATCTGGATTTTACACTCTTTGAGAGCAGTGGATTAACTAAAAACTAGTTTGGAGATATTAATGGACTTTTGCTAGCCTGGCAAGCCAGACCTACATCAGAAAGATGTAAGGTCTGGCGTAGCTCCATTGGCAGTGTGGGCGGGATAAACGGTTGTCTTTCAAGTTCCCTCTGCACGCAATAGGATAGCGCTACAACCAATCAGAGCAACGAAGAAGGTGACGTAGTCAGAGCGACGGCTCTGACTACGTAATTAATCAAAACTCAGAATAAATATTTATTTTCGAGGAAAGACTTCAGTGCCGTTCTTTGTTCTTTTCTCAAATAAAATGTTAACTTAAAGTCTTGAAGAGTCGCGGCCAAAGCCGAGTGGAAAGACAACCGTTCGCAAGCAGCAGCAGCCATTGTTTACCTAACACGGAACCGTCGCAACTCTGTCGTCATTAGGTAACCCGGCTTTCGACTCCGCCCCTCACGCTGTGATTGGCCAGACATACAAGACATACTTGGTGTTTCCAGCACCAAAAAGCGGACGGAGCTTTGCTAGACTACACTAGCTGCCAAATAAATTTGCTGCCGCTAGGGGGTATCTAGAGTTCTAGGCTAGACTTTTGCAGTATTATTATTATTATTTTTTCCTACGTTACTTGCTTTTTGTGATTTTTGAACTGGACATTTTGTCACCATGTCGGCTGCTGAAAATGACGCTGTGCTCCAGTTTCCTCCCTCACAATGATGGCAAGATGCTACATGGACAGGTGCTGCCTCTCTAGCCACACATGCTGCCTCCAGTGCCCTGAAAATTGATCTTCCACCTGCTTTTAAAGGAGATGGGACTGAATCATTCACAAGTTGGTCTCGACGCTTTGAAGTGGCAGTGTAGGCTATGAGTTCAACTGATACGGATCTCCCTACAGTGATGGCCTCCTCTGCATTTCTGTATTGGGACAGTCTTCCTTCTTCGACCCAGTGGGACTATGATTCAGTAAAGGAGAAACTCAGGGACGTTTTTGGACCAATATACTCCCTGCCATTCTTCCAGACACATGTGAATGCTCGACCTCGTAAACCAGGTGAAAGTTTGGATGTGTACAGTGCAGACATCACTCGTCTTGTACTAGAAGCCTTTCCCAACTATGACCACAATGCACTAGAGGGTGAAAATTTTCGCCGCTTTGTTGCTGGCTTGGACCCAAATCTTCAGTCAAAAATCCATGAGATGGGTGCTGAGGATCTTGAGGACGCCCTACGTATCGCCAGCCGCTGTGAGAGAGCACGTGCAGCGCTCCAACTGGCAACTGTAGGGTCTCCACACACTCAATCTTCAGAGCAGGTAGCTATGGTTCGTCCTAAACCTACTGATGACAAGCTTCTGCATGCAGTTGAGCAGCTGACTCTTACTGTCAACAGCTTAAAAAGTGAAGTACACCTTACGAGAGAAACACAGTTACCTGGCTCAGCGTGTAGACTCCAAACCTGAAAGGTTCTCCTCCAACGATGCTCGATACAGTGCACGCAGTGTCTCTCCACAACCCTACCATAACAGACAACACCGCAGAGACTATTACTTACCTGAGCAGCATCATGGTCATGATCCAGAGTCCTGCTATGAACGTGGTCCTCCTTCCCCTGTTCCTCAGAGAGACCGTCATCGCTCTCCTTCACGCCAGTCCTATCAGTACTCCAGGTATGGTCGCAATGACAATGATGACACAGACAGATACAGACACAGTCTTAGTCCTGCTCTACAGAGAAACAGAGATGCAAGTCCACACACTAGAGGCAGTGTTCGCTTCCAGTCTCCTGAAAGGCATCCACACTCTGGCTCCAACCATCAGGGAAACTTCCATTAGCTGCTGTTGAGGGGCAAACATCAGCTATTGTCTTACAGCCCCAGAATGATTCCCCCAAGTTAATGCCTGACAAGAATGACTCACAACCTGATGACTCCTCTACAATCTTGGCTATTGTTGAGGGCATTGAAGTGTGCACTTTAATTGACTCTGGTTCTACTGTCTCTATTGTGAGCGAAGATTTTCCTCACTGTCACCCAGCATTGAGAAAACGCCCCATGACACCCTCCTCTCTGCCAGCTCGCTCAGTCAATGGACAGTGCCTGGACATTTTAGGCAAGTTAACGATTGGGATCAGACTTGGAAATCAGGTATGGCAACAGGACTTTGAAATTCTCAGAGGTGCTTGCCAGCCAGTCATTCTTGGTTTCGATTTTCTGCGGAAACACCATACCCTCCTTGACATCAAAAACAAAATGCTGCAACTTTTGGACATGAAAATTCCTCTCCTGCCCAAAGGACATGAAGTGGCCACCTGCTGTAATGTGTCTGTACTAGCGCCCACTAAGATTCCAGCTATGAGTGAAACCCTCATCACAGCCTGTGTGTCAGCAGCTACTCCTGCTTCTCCCATGCCAACTGACTACTATGGTGTTCTCATGCCCAACCCATCGTGTGACATCATCGTGGCACATTCTCTCAGTGAGGTTCAAAATGGCACAACTGTTGTTCAAATCTTGAATCCCTCCAGAGATGACATTGAGCTGCATTCAGGTCAACACCTGGGTGAGTTTCATTCTGCTTCATCTGTTGACATCATATCAGGTGAAGGGACATGTTGTGCAACCTCCCCCGTACATGATTTAGCTCCATCTGTCCAGATAAATGACAGCGACTTGTCACCTTCCCAAGTTCAGTCTCTGAAGTCACTGCTTCGGAAATACATGGCAGTATTCAGTAAACACAACAACAACAACAAGCATCATCAAACATCAAATCCGCACCGGTGATGCCACACCAACTAAATAGAGAGCCTACAGAGTGACACCAGAAGAGAGAGCTGAAATACAGACTCAAGTTGAAAACCTGTTAAAAGCAGATGTCATTGAAGAAAGCTACAGTCCTTGGGCTGCGCCAGTTGTTTTGGTGCGCAAGAAAAAGGGCACATGGCGTTTCTGCCTGGACTACAGAAAACTCAATGCAGTGACAATCAAAGATTCCCACCCACTTCCAAGAGTCGACGACGCAATGGATGCTTTGTCGGGCTCTGCCTGGTTCTCCACAATGGACCTGCAACATGGCTATTGGCAAGTTGAGCTGGATGAGAAAGACCGTGAAAAAACAGCATTCACAACAGGTAGTAGCCTTTATCACTTTAAAGTTATGCCAATGGGTCTCACCAATGCTCCAGCCACATGCCAGCGCTTGATGGAAATGGTACTTCGTGGCCTCCCATGGAAAACCTGCCTAGTGTATTTGGATGATGTCCTCATCTACAGCCGCTCTTTCAGTGAACCTCTCCAACACCTGAAAGAGATTCTCTCCAGATTCCAGTCAAGTGGCCTGAAGCTGAATCCCTCAAAATGCTGTTTCGCCAGAGATCAGGTACAGTTTCTGGGCCATGTTGTATCCAAAGACGGCATTCAGCCAGACCCGCGAAATGTGAAAAGTGTTCAAGACTGGCCTATTCCACGGTCAGCTACAGAAGTAAGAGCATTTCTTGGACTTTGTTCATATTACCGCAAGTTCATCAGAAGCTTTGCACATCACAGTGTCCCCCTACACGCACTCACAGAGAAGAATGCACCTTTCCAATGGACTTTTCAATGTCAGGATGCATTCACTTACCTGAAACATGCACTCACAAACCCTCCAGTGGTTGCATTCCCTGACTTTACTGTGCCATTCTCTAGGTGCAGTGGCGGCGCCAGACATTTTTTTCTGCAGGTGCTATGGGGGAGCTCGGCGCTTTACCGAGGGTGCTATGAAATGAGGCCCTCCTGGGGCTGCCGCGATTATTGACGGGGGGGGGGGGGGGGGTGCTGCGCGATTGTTGATGGGGGGGGGGGGGGTGCTGCGCGATTGTTGACAGGGGGGGGGGGGGGGGGGGGGGGGGGGGGGGGGGGGGGTGCTGGACGCAAAATTAAAATAAATAACAATAATAAACAATAAATATATGATTTTCTTGGGGGTGCTATGGGGGTGCTATGCCCCCTAGCCCCCCCCTGGCGCCGCCCATTCTCCCTCTACACAGATGCTTCAGGCTCTGCTATTGGTGCTGTGCTTGCTCAGAGACAAGGGAATCAAGAAAAAGTGATTTCTTATGCTAGTCATGTCCTCACAAAAGCAGAAAAAAATGGTCAACATATGACAGAGAACCCTGGGCCATTGTCTGGGCCTTGCGACATTTCCGACACTACCTTTACAAACAGCCCTTTGTTATTGTTACCGACCACAAACCTCTCCTGGGACAATGACAACTGGTTGTCGTGCACGCTGGGCTCTTGAACTTGACCCTTTTGAATGGACTGCAATTCACAAGGATGGCCACAGTCACCTCAATGCAGATACAATGTCACGTCGCCCTGCTGACATCAGACCAACAGAGCAGAGCACCTTCTCCAGTGGTCCTGGAAATCCACAATCTGACAAGAGACATTCTAGTCCAAGTCCTGTAAGTCTGTCTAGTCCTAACAGTTCTGTACATCACAGCCTCTGCAGTACTGATACAAAGCCAGTTTGCTGTAACCTGACTGGACCACAGCCTTCTCCAGCCTCCTCACAGTGTGTTACGCAGTCTGTCTCCTCCACATTTGTTCGAGTTCAAAAAGGAACAACAGCAAGACTCCATACTGTCAGAGGTCATTAGCTGGAAAGTTAAAGGACAGAAACTGCCATACTGGCGCATGAAAAAACGCACACTTGCTGAGAAGGCACTTTGGCACGAGTTCCACAGACTTACCTTTCATAATGGTGTACTCTGCCGTAAAGTTTTCAACCCATCCACAACATCAGTGCTCCATCAAATGATTGTCCCTCATGCTTTAAAAGACACTGTTCTGCAGATGCTGCATGGAAATCCAGTAAGTGGTCATTTATCTGCTGATAAAGTCCTGAAACGTGCTCAGCAATTGTGCTACTGGCCCTTTATGTCACGTGACATCAAGATGTGGTGCAAGCAATGTACTCCATGTGACGCAAGACGGAGTCCCACACCTCATCAGAGAGCTCCAATGAAGACAATTGTTGCCATTCCAAAAGGTCGCAGCTGACATACTTGAGCTCCCCATCACAAGTCGTGGAAACAGGTATGTGCTTGTTGTCCAAGATTATTTCTCCAAGTATGTCAACCTCTATGCCATTCCAGACCAGCGCTCCATAACAGTTGCAAAATGTCTGTTTGAAAACTTCATCTGTGAACATGGCATCCCGGAAATGCTTCATACTGATCAGGGACGTCAGTTTGAGTCTGACCTGGTGAAACATCTGTGTGAACTGCTGGGCGTGCAGAAAACACGAACCAGCCCACATCATCCTCAGTGTGACGGCATGATTGAGAGATTCAACAGGACACTTATTGATCGGCTAGCCAAGACACTTCTTCAACAGCCTGGTGAATGGGATGACTGCCTCAATCAAGTTGCATTGGCTTACAATACCAACTCTACAACAGGTTTCACACCATTCTTCCTCACACGTGGTCATGAAGCCAGGATGCCTGCCAACATGCTGTTACCTAACAACACACCATCTTCGTCTACTGCAGGTTCTCCTGCTGATTATGTTGCACAATTGACGCAGAAACATCAGTCCGCTTTCAGTTCTGCTGCATGGAACAGAGACTGTGCCCACAGTCAGCAGAAACGACAGTATGACAAGAGTGTTAAGCACACTCCCTATGTTCATGGAGATCTTGTCTGGTTAAATGACCCCACCACAGCAAGACAAAAACTCACTCCTCACTGGAAAGGTCCCTTTGAAATATTGGAGTGCCTTGGATCTGATGTGGATTCTCCTGGAGTGACATACAGGATTTACTACCTCCTGGATCAGTCTGATAAGTCCCAGATTGTCCACTACAACCGTCTCAAACCCTACCATGCTCTTGTGCCAGATCGTGGGCATAGGACACCTACATGTGACTCTTCGCAGCGTCAACTCCCTCGTTTGACTGCATTGTCCGGTGCTTTACCCTTCAAATCTTCAAAGTTGGCAGCCACAAAGAGCTACGACTTATCTGGCCACAGCAGTACTCCCTCAGTAGCCCCTCCTACTGGCCATCCACAACCCCGACCACAGCCCCAATCCCACTCTCCCCTGACTCAGTCTTGGTCTACCCCCCCTCTGGCCCAGTACACCAGTTTGACACTGTCCCCTCTTCCACTCCTCAACGTTCTGGTTCTTCGCTACGCCCTGGGAAACGTCCAGTTAGACATCCCAGATTCCTTAAAGACTATGTTCTGAAGTGACACAGCTTCTTTGTTGTTGTTGTTTACAGTAACTTGTTTGTTTACTTGTTTGCTTATTTATCTGATGAGAAACGGGGACGTTTCTTTTGTGGGAGGGGGAGGAAATGTAAGGTTTAGAAGTGGAGTTAATTCATATTTGAAGGTTGTAAGGCTCAGAAGTTAATATAATTTATATTTGAGTTCATTTACTACAAATGTATTTACAATGTTTAGTCAGCTAATCATTTACATATTTATGTTACACAATTATTATTTACATATTTACATGTTTACATATTTAACACAGTCAGGATATTCTGTTGAATCTGCCTCTCTGATTCCCTCACGTTTACCTCAGTCTAAGTTCTAGCTTCTGATTGGTTAGTTCAGTCATGCGTAAGGTCCGAACAAGGAAGTGGGGTTGTTGTGAGTTGTTGAGTAAAAGTACCACTTGAGTAAGTCATCTGTCTCCATCCTGCTATTTATTCTCATAAAGAGTGATCCTCCACCACATACCGAACCCTCACGTTACACTGGTGTAGTTTATTAGAGCTGCACAGTGTCCTATAGCTCCTGTTGTAGAGTAGAGTCCTGTTGTTTATTAGAGCAAGATCAGCTGACCGCTGAGCAAGGTCCTCCCACTAAATAACAGATAAGCAAAGCCAACTCTGTACCAACAGCAGGATATTAGTGTCGAGTCGACGTGGACTACCGTGGGAAGGACACTGAGCCCTATAGCTTCCTTATGGAGATAATAAGTCAACATTAAGCTCTTTTATTATGGCACCCGTTGGTTGGTTGGTTTTATAGGATCTCTGGGCGTCACTTCATTACCATCGCTGGACCAGCAGGTAAAATAGAGTTTCTCTCTCCAAACATTAGGTGTCTTTATTTCCAACAATGTTGTAGGCCCAATTTGTAGGACTATTTGTGGGTTAAATCTAAATACAGTCAAATAAAGTGTACTACATTTAAAAGGTGTCGGTTTCGATCTGAATGCTCCTGGCAGGGTTTATCTAACCTAAGTAAAATATAATTGTCCACATGAAGAAAAGTGTAATCTGTTGGAAAGATGTCTGAATCCTATACTGGGGGACACTAGGTGAGGTGGTCAATATGTGTGAAGGTCGTCATGGTGGCCCAAAGGGAAGAAGGCTGTAAATCATGCGGTGAACTTCGTGTTGAAATGCGAATAAGGAGCTTTTCAGCTGTAGACCAGACAACGACTGTGGGCCAGACTGTAAACAGCATAACCAGATAGTCTGTCATCAGAGCCATTTCTGAGGTCGGTTCTGAGTGTGCAGGTCCATTCGGGCAGACTGAGTCCTATACTGGATCAGTCTATATGGCATAACACTGAATACATTACAATAGGGAGCTTCAGCTTCGTGGGACTGTGTAACACCAGTCAGCATTAGTTACCTGGCGTGGAGTATGGTTTAAAGAGGGAGCAGATCTAGTCAGGACTGGAGTAGCTTGGATGACAGTGTTTATCTCCCTTGTGCAAAACAAGCCCATGGAGGCGGTAACAAAGCTCAGAGGGTACGGAACTGCGCATGATCAGTGATTCATGCGCAGTAAATGTGATCCGTGACTGACAGTCGCCCAGTCGTTAAAGCCCGCCCCTCTCCCCCCCCTCCCGTGTCTTCAAGTCTCAAAGTAGGAACTAAGTAGTACCAAATATGTTATTTAATAATTAGATGTAGCGAAAATATACATGCTGTGGAGTAGGACTTTGTTATAGTAGATTTAATTTGGTAAATGGTATCTGTGGAGTGTGTGTGGGTGACAGCTGGTCTACAGCCTCACCTGAGTCAGACTGATTAGACTCTGGGTTGGGTGGGGCTGCACACCTGTGGTGCAGAGCAACCATGACACCCAGGATAAACCAGCTATCACCACACACAGTCAGGAGAGAGACACTGTCATACCTTCTCCAATAACACTTATCACAGTATCTTTATCCAAGTAAATTCTCAGCTCAATGGCTTATCCTTCATGAATGACCGTCGGCTGTGATTCAGTTCAGTAAGGGACACGTTCACTGACTACGTACGCAGTGGGAAGCACTGAACGATTCAGTGAACGAATCATTTTAATTGAACTGATTCTAATGAAACTGAAAACAACTGTTTTGCCCAACACTATACTACAATCATAGAGCTAGAGTTATAATAGCACAACTATCATTTTCATATCTATGGGTAGCACATAGTCCATTTCAGACCAAACAACTCCATTAAAGGACAGTTAAACTCTGCTCAAACAAATTATTTTAGATGAAAGGTAGTGGGTTACATATTGATAGATCCTGATGAGCCCCGAACCTAACTGACAAAAAAAACTATGGATAAAGGCAGTATACTATACTGTCAAATACTAATATAATATAATATAACTTACTGTTATCCGGTTAATCTATAGACTCCCTGATAGGAGGGTAAATGTATACATATGCATGTATTCAGATGATGAAAAATTAAGTAACATACAAACGTGGCCAATACTGCAATTGAAACTTGAATTCACCTACTTAATATACTGCATTTAATAACTGCTGTTTCTTAAATCTCTCCCCAGATATTTCAGACCTTCAAGACATTTGGTGGAACCGCATGGCAATGCTGATATGCAACCAATGATTAAACCAAAACAATAAACCTTATTTTGCCTTGATGCACAACCACACAACACGGCTGCCATCAAAATCTGTTAAACAGTTTGACGGTTGAAGATTGAATACAAACTAGACAGCCATGTTCTTTTTAAATGTTCAATTCATGTTCATAATATATTTAGTTTTATTTCATATATATTTTATTGGCAATGCTTTTGCATCAGCAAATTGTCGTCAGGCAGAATACAGAATAGGAGAGGACTGTTGCCCTACCTGTCTACCTGGTAAGAGTCAAATATCTGAACTAACTTGCTGACTAAATCAAATTGTAACTGTCTCAAATGCAGCCCACTGAACGTCTGAATTAGCTAGACAACTAGCATGTTGAAAAAATAAATCTGATTTAAATGAATCAAAATCTGTTTTTGATTTCTCTAATTTGGATATGATAGATTCTTTTTTTTAAATTGTCAATTGACAAACATTTTGTATCCCACAGGAATGTACGTTAAACAGCATTGCACAGAATTCACGAGTACGTTGTGTAGACCTTGCACAGAAGGAACTTTCCAAGACAACATGAACGGTCGAGAACAATGCTTTTCATGTACAAATTGTGATGCAGGTAAATTTGGACTATTCTGACTTCTGATTACTTAAGCTACAACTCCCTGAATAATATTCCTCAGACAACCTTTTAATTCTCTCCTGTTTCTCTGTAACTGCATGGTGATTGACAGGTCTCGGCCTGAAGGTGAAGAAGTTTTGTACAGTAACATCAGATACTGTGTGTGAGAACCTGGACGGATACTTCTGTATTGACTCCAACAGAGATGGCTGTGTTGCAGCTCAGAGACACATGGTTTGCAGTCCTGGTCAATACATCAGTCAAAGAGGTTGGTGTTAACTTTAAATTACAGCTAGAAAACCCATCTGCTGAATCTATTCAGCCCTATGGAGGGGCCATCCAGCTTCTTACCATTGAATGTATTGGTGTCTTAGTTACTCCTGAATTATCTACATCAGTCTGGCAATGACTCAATAGCCAGAAACATCTTTGAATAACAATTACTACAATCTGTAGTAATTACTACAATCTGAATTACAATTACGACACTCTGTTTTCTTGTTCCTCTAATGTTGGTGAATTTTACCTTGCAATATTTTAACTTTGAACCAACTAAAAACTAGAAGATGTCACAAATGTTCATACCATATCTGACAATGGTTGTTTCAATAAAACGTATATTTATACAGGAACAGCAGATAAAGACACAGAGTGCCTTCAGTGTACTAATGGGACATTCTCAGATGGCACATCAACGTCTTGCCAGCCCCACACAAAGTAAGTGAGATTATAGTTGATTTATCACATACATTCATGGTAGCTTGAGCATTAGGGGCAATATGTACTGGAATGGCTTCTTATCGACCTGTACAGTAGAATATATACAGTAGTCATTATGTTGTATAGTTTGCCAAGCGTAAAAAAAAAAAGCTTGATAATAACACTATATTTAATTCACTAATTTTAGTCATTTTATCCAAAGCGATTTGTGAATTCAGATACAGGTTATTAGGATGATGCACCCTGTAATTAACCCAATGTTAATATTTGATATCATTTTTTTTAAATTTTCAGATCATGTGACCTGCAGTGTTGGTTAGGTTGGTTAATGTCCCCCAAAAATATATGAATAGATTTGTAAATGGCAAAGGTTCTGGCTTGCTCATGAATATTAATGAGCCCTTTTCACATGACGTCAGACATGTTCCGTTCTGACTCATTTAAAAGTAAATGCTTAACAAAGCGTAATTACACTTAACGTAATTACACTTGTTACAGCACAGGCAGGCAGCAGTGTATATTTTACCTGTTGCTGCCAGCTAGCCTACTTTCCCAGCCATCTAAGGCTGATGATCGATAATGTTACCAAGAAAAAACGATTTTAAATGCGTAGAAATTATTAGTAAAGTAGGTAAAGTCTTAACTTTACCTTTTGAAATGACTTGTTGTTGTTGAGCATTCCTGAGACGGATACTATTGAAATTGTCTTCGGTGCGACGGTAAAACGGAAATACAAATAGACTGCTTGGCGGATGTGAACTGATGTCACTGTGAGAAGGGCCTATTTCAAGAAAGTTGATAAGACTTGTGTGTGATGCGATATTTCTCTACATTTACCATGATTAGAAAAGGTAAACCGTATGTCGCTTTTTTCACCTTTTGACCTTTTGCCAGGTCCTCATAATGTTGCTGCTGATGCTTCATTTTGTTTCGATGTTCAGGGCTTTATGCCCTCATGCCAACATAAGATCAGCTCCAATCCCCCTATTCTCAGCCATGGTTTTGTTTTAAGTTGATTACTTAATGATGTTTTATCTGTCAGGGTGTCTAAAGGCTTTATCAGGAAAGGGTTAGCAGTTTCAACTTACGCATATGATTCAGTTGGAAAATGTTTACCATTTTTTACCTTACTGTAAAAGTGTCTCCCTCATTACCAGGTAACAGGTCATGCATCACTCTGTCCATTTTGCATAAAATGCTAAGTGCGCTAAGGAAAGGCATATTTTCCCCCTTATCTCGACTCCCCTTCAGATTGTATTTTACTTTTGGCCTTTTATTCTTGCGGTGCAGCGAATGCTCAAGTCCTTCCTCAGTTTTTGGTCCCTCTAAAGATGTCATATTTTGTGATTTATCTTTTCATCCAAAATTGTACCAACTCCTCACTAAACACTCTAATTCTAACTCCTGGAATTGATGTACCACTGCATTGTATTACCTTTAAAAAATACGGTGGGTTACATTTAGTTTTAAAAACGTGTAATCTAGACTATGGAAAGTACTCCAGCCACTCTTCATTACCCGCTTTCCCTTGTAACCATCTAGGCCCCTATTCATGGTTTATTCTAGTAAGGTAGCTAGAGCCCCTTTTGACTCTTGGACCCCAAACGTGAGAACCTGGTCCCCACCCCACATGTTTATTATTATTATTATTATTATTATATCAAGAAGCATAAAATTACAGGCACTTGTACTGTTTCGCTGCCATCTCGCTCACATTTGCGAGATGTTAGGGATGGAGTTATTAACATCATGTATGTTTGTTTTTATGTTGTCATTGAAGGAAGGATGTCCATACGTCCAGTGTTTTGTGTTCCTAGCATGACTGCTAACCGTGTGAGCCCTGGACGCAGTCTATATAAAATATATGTAAATGTTTTTTTTGTTTTGATGCTTCACCCCCTTTGCGTCTCTTCTCTCTTCTCGGGTGGGGGTGGTATCTCCTGGGGTGGGGGAGGGGGTGGGGTCTCCTGGGGTGGGGGTGGGGTCTCCTGGGTGGAGGTGTCACCAATTTAGATAGTTTGCGCCAGCATGGACACCTGGCCAATCCTAGCGCTCGACTGCTACAGAGGGCGTGGCTTGCCAAGAAAAGCAGTGGGATCCATAACGCCTGAGGTGCTTGTGTGTGTGATGTGGGTGGGAGACAGTGAGGGAGAGGCTGCGAGCGCACATCACCCCCCTTGCCCACTGCATCTGTCCGTTGATGGATCCCATTTGTTATTCCAACTTGGACCCTCAGTCCTGTGCATCTCCTCCTGCTTAGCCTATACCTGATTCTCTCCTCTCCCTCTTGACTCACATCACACACACAAGGAGTAAAGACACTGCAGGTGACATGCTAGGAGTTGAAGCAGGGAGCTCGGCATTTAGCATTAGTTGCCAAGATGCTAAGTGTCATGATTATGTCACATTTCAAATAAAGCTTTCCCCAATTTGTATTTTATCACTAGCTGGCCAGCTTGGCCATCGCGCTATAACACATAAATGGCAATGAAGAAGATGAAAATGGCCAGATTTTAGAAAAGGTAGCTAGCTAACCATCAGTATCGGTATGATTTATCAGTACAATGTTGTATGGTGGTAGCATGTATGTAACACTATGCTGGCTTTTTATGCTTGGGACATACAGAAGTGAGTCAGCCCAGTGCTGCTGATGAGACAGGGCTAGCAGGTAGCAGAGGAAACACAGCTACAGGTGTGCACACTGCACAATGTTATGAGTGCAACAAAGGATAGGATGCAGTTTCTAGCGCAAGTTGTAATATTGCAGAACATTACAGGACAAATGTTATGATTGCAACATATGGAGACATCTAGGAAAAGATATGCTATAATATGTAGGCCTTCTTATTGTATAATGTAAACAGATAAACATAATTATGGTCAATTACTGATGCATATCATGTCATTGGACTGGCCTTCAAGTTTCTCCTGACCTTATCCATCACTCAAGTGGCCTGTGAGAGGAGCTTCTCCACACTAAAGTTAGTTAAAAACAGACTTAGGAGCACTCTCACCCAAGAGCACTAGAAGCATTCATGTTCATGTCAACAGAGAAAGACATTCTTATGTCCTGGACTCTGAGGGGGTGATGCACAAGGTTGCAGACACTTTTTGCAGAAGTGGTACTTGACTTTTTACTGGTGTAACTTTTGCTTTTATTGCTGGTATCACTTTTGTTTGAATGTTTACCCACATTGGAAACACTGTCACTTAGCTTAATATCATCACGATCAACATCATCACACCCACTCTTTTGTATTGGCAATACATTCATCATTGAACATCATTTGTGCCTTAACCATGTTTCTTTTTCCGTCCTGTGGCAATAAACACATGATAGAATCAGGCATACATCTTATTTCATAACACAATGGAATGAAACCATCAAGAGAATTTCATACAATTTTGCATTAAACCTTCTACATTTTTTAGGCAGTAATGGACTGGTAACAAAGTTCGGCCCTGTCAATTTTCTCCGGGGGGGGGGGTTTTGCGCGATTGTCGACGGGGGGGGGGGGGGGGGGGGTGCGATTGTCGACGGGGGGCTGCCATCGGGGACTGCAGTCGACTCAACCTCTCTACGGACGGAGTATGGACAGTTTTTAATGTTTATCAGAAAATAACTACTCAGTATTCTGCTTGAGTATCATTTTCGGGACAATTAGGGCTGGATTCGGGATTCGGGACAAACGCTTAGATTTCGGGACTGTCCCGAATTTCTCAGGACGTCTGGTCACCCTACTCCCAATGGTTGTGGTTTGGGATGCTGGTGCTCTAGTGCGACATCTTGTGGCTAAAAATATTGCCTATAGCCCATTTAACATGATGCATCATACATTGTTCAATCAGTGTTATGGCTCCACTCTTTTAGGGTGCTGCCTGCTGTAGGATTTAAAGCATGGCATGTCAGATAGACATACCGTACACTGCAGAACAACGGCAGAACAACAATTGACAACAGGGAGGACTAAACAATCCCCCCATGGGATACATCAGATATCGTCAGCTGATAGGCGGTGCATACAGTGTCCCGCCAGAACTAGCTGCCATTCATGTTAGCCAAGTGGTCAACGTGACACTTACATTTCAATGTATAAAATAAATGAATATAAAATATGTTTTTGGCAACGTGTCCAGACCAGTGTGGTATCAGGGTACCACGGAGGTATTAAATGTAGGCCTATTAAAAAGTCTGGAATTCAAAAATGTCACCAATAGCACCTCATCCATCATGATGGTTATTCATTGAGGCAGGGAGAGTGACTTGTTCTTGTAGGTCGCTGGTTGATGCAGGACAGTCATCGGACTTTAGCGGTTCAGTTACTGGAAGAGAAGGCAGAAGAGAGTCAGGACATGCAGCCTCCACATGCATCGACACTCTGCCTGAAGACTGAAGCCCAGTGGTGCAGCTCTGCAGCTGGTTATCATCAGGTGAAGACCGAGGTCACAACCAGACACACAACCAGACACACAACCCCACACAACCAGACATACAACCAGCCAGAGGAGCAGAGCAGCAACTGACTAAAGTTAGTTTTTAATGTTGGATTTGTAGCGCATGGATTCATATCTGTTTGCATAAAATTAAAAATTAGCTCCCTTAGGTCCAAATTTGGTGACCTATAATTGAATTACTTCAATACCACAACATAGACACACACAAAAATAAATGATTCAATGTATTTTTCATATATTTGATCCCAAAAATGTATTTGTGCTTATTTCTGGTATACGACTGTATTACATAGTTATGACAAATGTCTGCACTGGCATCAAGTTGCCACGTATTTCGTCCAATTAAATTGCTCTATTATCAACTATGCTTATTGCTGCCATTCTCCATGTTTGTTTACATCGGTTGCTAAGCGCTGCTGTAGTGAATCTCTCCCCCAGTGTTTCTCAGATGGGGGTACGCGAACCACCTAGCCGCTGCAACAAACCCCTCCTACTTTTAGAAAAGCTATGTAAGCAATGGGTTAACTTAGCAATTGGGAGTGCTTGAAACTTGTTCTAGTGACATCCTTACTGTACAGACGGCGATATATTGTTTCACTTTCTTCAGACAAATGTACGTATTGTAAGTTGCTTTGGACAAAAGCGTCTGCTAAATGCCCTAAATGTAAATGTCCCACCCAACCTTGTTTGATGCAGACGCCTCACGAAAGACGTACAAAAGAAATGCCATCTGACTTGAAAAATAATACACACCCTTAGAACGTTTTTGACCAATCAGTATCCAGTATTCATACTGTGGTATCAACTATAATATCCTAGATGATGATGTTCAGTTGGTCTGCCACTCTGGTAGGTAGGCTCAGACTCTCTGGTACAATTAGTTTAAATGTTTTTAATCACAGCGATTTCATTTAACTTGGAGTAAGTAGGTAACCCTTGCAATTCACTGGGTATAAATAATTGATCTATTACACATTTACAAAGTGAAACATATGGAGTAAGAGCTTACCAATTGAAACCTGGTGTGAGCTCTTCATTATCTGTTTTTCCTTCTTCAATAAAAAAGGAAATAAAATATGAACATTGGGTTAATTACAGGGTGCATCATCTAATAACTCCACCACTGCCAGTTAGGTTCACACATATTATTGTATTCTGTGTCAAACCAGTAATAACACATACCTGTCTTTTACGAATCCATGCTATAGGGGTAAACAATACAGTAACATGTCAGGACACCATCACTCAGCATAGCCATGATACATGTTAGTTTAATGCAGTGTTTCTCAACTGGTGGGATGCGACCCAAGTGGGTCAGTAGGGCATTTTGAGTGGGTGGCAGAGCATATGCCAAAGCTTAATCCGTAGAAAGAAGCCCATGAATTAACTAATGTTTCAATGTTAATTCATGTTTTAATAGTTTACCATTTCAATGAGTTAAGCTCCAATTGTTGCAGCTTTTCATTCGCTCCATGTTTTTAACAGTACATGAAGGCATTGTTGATTACTTCAATATCGGTAAATATTGAAGTTATTTTTTGGGTCGTGACTAATGACTAATGACACATGTGGGTCCTGAGTCGAGACCAGTTGAGAACCACTGGTTTAATGTAACCATGATACATGTTAGTTTAATGTAACCATGATACATGTTAGTTTAATGTAACCATGATACATGTTAGTTTAATGTAACCATGATACATGTTAGTTTAATGTAACCATGATACATGTTAGTTTAATGTAACCATGATACATGTTAGTTTAATGTAACCATGATACATGTTAGTTTAATGTATCCATGATATATGTTAGTTTAATGTAACCACATGTTAGAGTTTAACATAACCATTAAACATGTTAAAGTAGAATATTACCTATGATTTTCTTTCTCCAAAGGGCCATTAATGCTAATGCTATGCATAATAATAATACGAGTCCTGTTATTATTCCTGCCACTAGTCCAGTGTTTGACCCTTGAACTTGTTCTCCACATTCAGAGTCAGTTGAATCACTTCCCGGTTGTATCTGTTTCAGTCCCACAGACTCACATCTGAAATGAGAAAACAAACCACATAGTTTCAGGGTAGCTTCATGGCTGGCGGCCGGCTACTACATTGGGTGTTTGACTTCCGGTCCAAAGGTACTGGGTTTGATCCCCAATGTGGTGAATATCGGGATGGTGGTAATGACCTGTATCTACCTGTATCTGAATTCACAAATCACTTTGGATAAAATCACTCAAGAGTAAATCAACTATATTGTTATTGTCATGCTTTTATTACAGGACAGTAAACTATACAACGTAATGACTACTGTATATATTCTACTGTACAGGTCAATAAGAAGCCATACCAGTACATATTGCCCCTAATGCTCAAGCTACCATGAATGTACGTGATAAATCAACTATAATCTCCACTTACATTGTGTGGGGCTGGCAAGACGTTGATGTGCCATCTGAGAATGTCCCATTAGTACACTGAAGGCACTCTGTGTCTTTATCTGCTGTTCCTGTATAAATATACATGTTTTATTGAAACACAACCATTGTCACATTTGGTATGAACATTTGTGACAACTTTTAGTTTTCAGTCTGTTAAAAAAAAAAAGAATATCGCGAGGTGAAATTCACCAACATTAGAGGAACAAGGAAATAGAGAATTGTAATTCAAAGACGTTTCTGGTTATTGAGTCATTGCCAGACTGATGTAGATGATTCAGGATAACTTAGACATTAATATAATCTGGATGGCCCCTCATAGGGTTGAATAGATTCAGCAGATGGGTTTTCTAGCTGTAATTTAAAGTTAACACCAACCTCTTTGACTGACGTGTTGACCAGGACTGCAAACCATGTGTCTCTGAGCTGCAATACAGCCATCTCTGTTGGAGTCAATACAGAAGTATCCATCCAGGTTCTCACACACAGTATCTGATGTTACTGTACAAAACTTCTTCACCTTCAGGCCGAGACCTGTCAATCACCATACAGTTAGAGAAACAGGAGAGAAGTAAAAGGACATCTGTGGAAGTCTTTGGTTAGTGTGGACTTAGATTTGTGTGGTTTCTAGTTGTTGTGCGGTGGGACAGACACCGTAATCCTCATTAATCCTAAACTCATGTTTCTCATTCATGCCCTGTCACTTATTCCTAGCTAGCTAATCACAGCTATCGCACCACATGTAGTCCAATTATACTTCAAATACATTGTTGTAGGGGGGAGGAAAGTATTTAGGCCAATATGTAATTTTGAATATTATTCAGGGAGTTGTAGGTCAAATAATCAGAAGTCAGAATAGTCCAAATGTACCTGCATCACAATTTGTACATGAAAAGCATCGTTCTCGACCGTTCATGTTGTCTTGGAAAGTTCCTTCTGTGCAAGGTTTACACGATGTACTCGTGAATTCTGTGCAATGCCGTTTAACGTACATTCCTGTTGGATAGAAAATGTTTGTCAATTGACAAAAAATAATTAAAAAACCAAACAAATCCAAATTAGAGAAATCACAATCAATTATTCAAAATCATGCTAGTTATCTTGCTAATTCAGACGTTCAGTGGGCTGCATTTGAGACAGTTACAATTTGATTTAGTCAGCAAGTTAGTTCAGATATTTGACTCTTACCAGGTGGACAGGTAGGGCAACAGTCCTCTCCTATTCTGTATTCTGCCTGACGACAATTTGCTGATGCAAAAGTATTGTCAATGAAATACAGATGAAATAAAACTAAATATATTATGAACATGAATTGAACATTTAAAAAGAACATGGCTGTCCAGTTTGTTTTTAATCTTCAACCGCCAAACTGTTTCACAGATTTTGATGGCAGCAGTGTTGTGTGGTTGTGCATCAAGGCAAAATAAGGTTTATTGTTTTGATTTAATCATTGGCTGCATATCAGCATTGCCATGCGGTTCCACCAAATTTGTAGAAGGTCTGAAATATCTGGGGAGAGATTTAAGAAACAGCAGTTATTAAATGCAGTATATTAAGTAGGTGAATTCAATGTTAGTGTTGGCCACGTTTGTATGTTACTTAATTTCCTAAAAATCTGAATATATATCCTATCATGGAGTCTATATAGTAACCGGATGAGGCAAAAATAACATTACATTAGATTAATACAAGACCATGGGTGGGGGAACAGACTGGACCTTTCCCCTCTCCCTGGACAGACTATATAATAACATGTTCGGTTGAATGCAGTTGGTTGCCTTGTATATTCTGTACTATTAACTTCTTTCTTGACTTTAATTGAGCAGTTGCTGGCATGATTGATATTTAGTTAAGAAGTGCAAAAGAAGCAGTAAAGTGGAGTGTAATGTACATATGTATAAATAGAATAAGCAGATTGTCGACGAAGGGGGCGGGGGGGTGCAAAATTCAAATTATAAATAGTAATTTACGCCTATGTACAGCAGTATATGAATACACTGCTGTCTAGTGTTTATATCCCTTCCCTCCAAAATTAAACACAGGACAACTGATAAAGCCGTCTCTCTCCACCACTCCCCAGAAATGCTATTGTATATATTGAATGTTATACAATATGTCATCTTGCAATACAAAAGAGCAATAACAAAATGCAGGAAGAACGCGGCTTTGTTTTTGTAGGAAGCGATTTGATTGGCTGCTGGCTGCGTCTGGCTCCGTCGGCAAATTCCACGCCCCCATCTGCTATTGACGATATTGACGATAACGAAACGATAAACGATATTGCCGCCTAGTGATATAAAGTAAGTAATATCATATAAATAAATGTAAATGACAAGCTATAAAAGTAGCAGCCATAAATGACAGAACACAGCAGTAATCAATGCACATTATGCGTTAATATTGACTGAACATGCGTTAATATTGACTGCGTTAATTATTGACTGTACATTGGTGTAAATACAGGACAAGTCCCTGCCCACACATTTAAACTGTCTGGTGACCGTTTATCAGTTAGGGGCGCGAGGCTATTTTCCACATTACGAAATATCTAATTTGAATGTTATGGGTGCAAGTTCTCTGTACGTACAGTAAATTAAACAGATAATAGGCTACCCTTACATATGAAAACCATAGGATTTGTTATTGCATGTATGGGCTTGTTTGTATGGGACTGTATTTAGGTTTAACCCACAAATAGTCCTACATATTAGGCTTGTTTTTATGGGACTGTATTTAGGTTTGTTTTTATGGGACTGTATTTAGGTTTAACCCACAAATAGTCCTACATATTAGGCTTGTTTTTATGGGACTGTATTTAGGTTTAACCCACAAATAGTCTTACATGTTAGGCGTACAACATTGTTTGAAATAAAGAGAGAGAAACTCATATTTTACCTGCTGGTCCAGCGATGGTAATGAAGTGAAGCCCAGAGATCCTATAAAACCAACCAACGGGTTTTATCCATAATAAAAAGAAAATAATGAAAGAGCTTCATGTTGTCTTATTATCTCCATAAGGAAGCTATAGGGCTCAGTGTCCTTCCCGTAGTCCGCCTCGACGCGACACTAACCTGCTGTTGTTGACGTCCAGCAGTTCACATTTCGTACCTGTTTGTCGTCACTTCGGCTAGCCCCGCCCACGGATATTACGTCATATCCCTGATTTAAAAAATCCCAAAAATCCCCCCCCCCCCCCAAGATTTTCCAATAGGATTTAATAGGTTTCCCGATATTACATAGGGATTTTTATTTTTCCCCATTGCAATCCTGTAGGATTTTAATAATTTCATAGAGTAGTCCTGTATGATTTTAATAATTTCATAGAGTAGTCCCGTAAGATTTTAATAATTTCATAGTGTAATGAGTAATCCTGTAGGATTTTAAACGTTTCATAGAGTAGTCCTGTGGGATTTTAAACGTTTCATAGAGTAGTCCTGTCGGATTTTCATCATTGAAACAAGATAAAGCATCAGCAACGACATTATGAGGACCTGGCACATGACGAGCTCTGATCATGAAGTTATTAACGACAGACAACCAAACGCAGAACGAAACACATGATTGTGCTCGAAGATGATTTATTTTATTAATAATACCAATACCAACAGCGGCCTCATTATCACTCTAGTCCAGTGTTTCCCAAACTTTTCTTCTGGGGACCCACTTTTTGAAAATGACAAACCACCGCGACCCAATTCACGTTATGGCATCGCGAGAAGACTATAATTGCACATAAATGTACGTTCCTGAACCTTATCACTGCCATTTCCCCATCACTTTATGCTAGGACTATTGTATTATAGACCTATTGAATGGATGAACCACACATTTCAAAGAGACATTTCTTTAATAACTTCATTTTTTGCACTTATTATTGATTAATGCATTTAAGTGAGTTAACAGGCTCATCATTTAATGAGTAAACCAATATTGGCCTACACATTTCAAATATAACTTTATAAATTACATCAAACAAATGCATTTAGTTTAACAGGCTCTCCTTTTTTTCATATCATTAGTACAACAAACATAATTTATTCTATAGCAGCCTTTTATATTAGATTCATCATATAATAATTATCCAAGCACATTTAATATCAAAAACAGGCTCATTTTTTTTATTGACGACAATTTTTGAAAATCGTTTGGTATGGATGTGAGCCCGCGAGATTTAGGCTGAACGTGAGAGGGCAGCAGCAGCTTAATGCCAATGGGTAGAAACGGCAACACCCCCATGTGGACAAAGTATGTACTGCAGATGAAAATAATCTTAAGATTTTGCAGAGGTATTTGGCGACCCAATTAAAATCCTGTGCGACCCACCTGTGGGTCCCGACCCAGGCTTTGGGAAACACTGAGTCTAGTCTAAACAATGATGCGCTTGTGCTTCCATGGTCCGTGTACGAAGTATAATTCATTTACAGTTGTTCACGTTGTATAATGAAAAAGGCCAGTTTCGGGGGTATTGCGTATTTTCATTGTCCGAGACGTGCAATGCAATTCAGCGCGCCAAAGCGTCAGCTTGTTCCATTATCCAAGTTGTACAATGAAAATTGAACAAGGAAGTGGAGAGCCGGAAACAGAGACAGCTCGCCTTCAAAGTAAAGCTCGCCTTATAAGTAAAAGTCGTGCGTTTTGAAGCGTGAATTTAATTTAAGGAGCGCTAAACTAAATAAATAAACAAATAGCCTCAATCAGGGGTCTTCAACGCTTTCCAGGCCAAGGACCCCCAAACTGATAGAGAGATGGAGCGGGGACCCCCTACTTATGTTGTGTAAAATTGTGTTTTATATTAAACTGGTCCTATAGTGCCATGTATAAATGTACCTTGTTATTGTGCATTCAATACTAAGATATTGAAATAATACACAGGTTCATATATTCATGTGCAAGGTACAGTGAGTAGGGTGGCCATGCCACTGCCATTCATAAACATAATAGCGTCCGCCAGGACGCGTTGGAAAGACGACGCAGTGGTGTTCAGCAAACAACATTTATTGCTGCAACAGAACAGTTTACTGTCGGCAGTAACCACGCCAAAACAACTCCAACATAAAGTTAGCCGTAACTCTCTCCTAATGTTCCTCGCGCTCAACCCAGGCTCACACACACACACACACACACGCACGCACACACGCACGCGCACTCACACAGCCCTCATTCCGTCAAAAACTACAACACCACACCGGATCTAGAGCGGAAACAAAACAGGCACGCCGCATACACTTGTTTAAGAGTAGTAGACGTTACGTTTTGAGTGGATGGCGAGCGCGAGACGCCGAAATTGATACCAATAATATTCTGAATGGAAAGTTTACTTTTAAAAAGTTGCCAAATGGTTCCATTGACAAGACCAAAGTGATCTGTGTGTTTTGTCGTTGTGAACTGAGCTATCATCGCAGCACGTCCAGTCTGAAATACCACTTGCAATATCAAGCATTTTTACTGTACCATTTTGGAGAAATTCAACAATAAAAGTCCCATATGTGTACCTTCGGATAGCACAATTGCATATATTTGAACTGCTGTAAAATCACTTTGCTCAATATTCCCTGGCTATGGGTGGTATATTTGACTTGTACACATGTAGGACTACACCCACATGCAATATCAATCATTTTTACTGTACCATTTTGGAGATATTCAACAATAAAAGTCCCATATGTGTACCTTCGGATAGCACAATTTCATATATTTGAACTACTGTGAAATCAATTTGCTCAATATTCCCACAATGTGAACTCCAAACAATTAATGTATTTACAGTAGTTCAAATATATGAAATTGTGCTATCCGAAGGTACACATATGGGACTTTTATTGTAGAATATCTCCAAAATGGTACAGTAAAAATGCTTGATATTGCATGTGGGTGTAGTCCTACATGTGTACAAGTCAAATATACCACCCATAGCCAGGGAATATTGAGCAAAGTGATTTTACAGTAGTTCAAATATAACAAAACATGCCACTTGGAGGCACAAATATGGGACTTTTAGTTTGGCATTTCTCCACATTGTTGCAATAAAGATACTTGATATTAAGTTTTTCATTCATCATGGGCGCATGAAACACTAATACAACATATTTCATTTAAATGTAGGTTTTAATTAGCTTACTGTTCTTAATAGGTACATTTATTTTGAAAAACCGGAAGTGAATACGCGGTTTCTCCGCTTCTACCGTAATGCTGAGAATATTTGTACACTCGAAATATAAGTGCGGCTCATTTGACCACGGTGATCGGAGGAACGGCTGGCTTGGCCGCAGTCCATCAAGTGGTATTTCAGACTGGACGTGCTGCGATGATAGCTCAGT
Source organism: Merluccius polli (assembly GCA_030340625.1). Lineage (NCBI taxonomy): Eukaryota > Metazoa > Chordata > Actinopteri > Gadiformes > Merlucciidae > Merluccius > Merluccius polli. The sequence continues at coordinate 65,632 of JAOPHQ010006335.1, forward strand.
TCACAACGACAAAATACACAGATCACTTTGGTCTTGTCAATGGAACCATCTGGCGACTTTTTAAAAGTAAACTTTCCATTCAGAATATTATTGGCATCCATTTCGGCGTCTCGCGCTCGCCATCCACTCAAAACGTAACGTCTACTACTCTTAAACAAGTGTGTGCGGCGTGCCCGTTTTGTTTCCGCTCTAGATCCGGTGTGGTGTTGTAGTTTTTGACGGAATGAGGGCTGTGTGTGTGTGTGTGTGTGTGTGTGTGTGTGTGTGTGTGTGTGTGTGTGTGTGTGTGTGTGTGTGTGTGTGTGTGTGTGTGTGAGAGCCTGGGTTGAGCGCGAGGAACATATGAGAGAGTTACGGCTAACTTTATGTTGGAGTTGTTTTGGCGTGGTTACTGCCGACAGTAAACTGTTCTGTTGCAGCAATAAATGTTGTTTGCTGAACACCACTGCGTCGTCTTTCCAACGCGTCCTGGCGGACGCTACATTATGTTTATGAATGGCAGTGGCATGGCCACCCTACTCACTGTACCTTGCACATAAATATATGAACCTGTGTATTATTTCAATATCTTAGTATTGAATGCACAATAACAAGGTACATTTATACATGGCACTATAGGACCAGTTTAATATAAAACACAATTTTACACAACATAAGTAGGGGGTCCCCGCTCCATCTCTCTATCAGTTTGGGGGTCCTTGGCCTGGAAAACGTTGAAGACCCCTGATTGAGGCTATTTGTTTATTTATTTAGTTTAGCGCTCCTTAAATTAAATTCACGCTTCAAAACGCACGACTTTTACTTATAAGGCGAGCTTTACTTTGAAGGCGAGCTGTCTCTGTTTCCGGCTCTCCACTTCCTTGTTCAATTTTCATTGTACAACTTGGATAATGGAACAAGCTGACGCTTTGGCGCGCTGAATTGCATTGCACGTCTCGGACAATGAAATTACGCAATACCCCCGAAACTGGCCTTTTTCATTATACAACGTGAACAACTGTAAATGAATTATACTTCGTACACGGACCTTCCATAGACGGCCTTGCAACACGCCACGACTAGTGGATCCATTTGGAAAAGGGCAGAAGAACGGTCTTAATGAGAAAACTGAGGGGTCCAAAGACAGGTAGATTCTGTGACGTGCCCTAACCTATTGCTGCCCTATTATTCTAACCCTAACCTACTTCTGAAATTAAACATGGGGACATTTGTAGTTTGACTGTCCCTATATCAACAAAATATCTGATGTTATTATTTCTGAAATAAATAATGATAACATTTGCTCAGTGATGGTGTAATTCCTCTTTCAGCCTGAAAAGCGGTCCAGTGCACCTCTCCGGACAGAAGATCATCCGACGTGTTAAATTACTGGAAGAGAAGGCAGAAGAGAGTCAGGATATGCAGCCTCCACATGCAGCGACGCTCTGCCTGAAGACTGAAGCCCAGTGGTGCTCTGCAGCCGGTTCGAAGACTGAAGTCAATACAACTAGCTAGGAGCAAGCTACTTGTAAATGCCCTTTTATTACATGTATTTTATATCACATAATATTTCCACTCTGAGTATGCATCTACACAGAAGAACATCTTGACAGACTGAGTAAGCGTAGGGAAATGGCTGCCATTATCCTCTTCAAATAAGGACAACAGTCTTTGTCCCTGCTCTGTGTTGTCATGAGTAACTCACCAAGTTCTGTTATAAACGCCACAGAGCTGACGTAATGCTAACATTCCTCAGCTGAAAGTAGTGTCTGATATACATGAATAGCTCAGTTCTATAAGATGATATCCTAGATGATGATGTTCACTCTGGTCACTCTGGTAGGTAGGCTCAGACTCTGGTACAGTTTAAATGTTTATCATTTGACTTGATGTAAGTAGGTAACCCTTGCAAATCACTGGGTATAAATAAATGATCTGTACGTGTTTACAAAGTGAAACATGGAATAAGAGCTCACCAATTGAAACTTGCGTAATTTCCTCTCCATGATCCGTTTCTTCTTTGTCAGTAAAATAAAAATGGAAATAAAATCATTGGGTTAATTACAGGGTGCATAGTCTAATAACTCCACCACTGCCAGTTAGGTTCTCACATATTATTGTTCTGTATGAAACCAGTAATAAAACATACCTGTCTATGACGTATCCATGCTATAGGGGTAAACAAAGTAACATGTCAGGACACCATCACTATCATTCAGCATAACCATGATACATGCTAGGAGTGTACCGTAACACTTACCTCCTATGGCTTTTAATGCTATTACTAATAGGACTGCTAATGTGACTCCTGTAGCTATTGCTACTACTGCTGTGTTTGAACCATGTTCTCCACATTCAGAATCAGTTGAATCTCTTCCTGGTTTTATCAGTTCCAGTCCCACAGATTCACATCTGAAATGAGAAAGACGAACCCACATGTTTAGTTTCAGGAGAGTGTAGTATATTATCTTTATTAGCTAGACGAGTGTTTGACTCTCGGCCCAAAAGTACTGGGTTCGATCCCCGATGTCCACAACCTACCTGTAGGGGCATCCTTGAGCAAGACACTAACCGCTACCTGCTCCTAATTACCTGTATCTACCAGTGTCTGAATTCACTGTAAGCTGCTTTGGATAAAATGACTCAATAGTAAATTAGTTTTTCAATTTACTCTTCCATTTCATCGTCAGAATGACATTTTTATGATGAAATAGAAGAGTAAACTGAAAAACACGACTGCTGTATAAATTCTAAGTACTATAGCCAAAACCACACCAGTATATATATATATATGATATATTGCCCAGGCCTAATGCTAAACATACCATTAATGTACTCTATTAGTTGTTGCTATAACTCCCCACTTACTTTGTGTGGGGCTGGCAAGACGTTGATGTGCCATCTGAGAATGTCCCATTAGTACACTGAAGGCACTCTGTGTCTTTATCTGCTGTTCCTGTATAAATAAATATACATGTTTTATTGAAACCATTCTCAGATTTGGCATGAACTTTTTCTTTTAGTTTTTAGTCTGTTCAAAGTTAAAATATCGCAAGGTGAAATTCACCAACATTGGAGGAACAAGGAAATAGAGAATTGTAATTCAAAGACGTTTCTGGCTATTGAGTCATTGCCAGACTGTTGTAGATGATTCATGAGTCGATGGGTTTTCTAGCTGTCATTTAAAGTTAACACCAACCTCCTTGACTGATGTATTGACCAGGACTGCAAACCATGTGTCTCTGAGCCAAATGTCCTACTCTGTATTCATCCCTGGGATGAAATGGTGATGCAGTACTAGCAACGCCAACGTAATAAGTATTGATAGAAACGGAACATATTGCGAACATGAATTGTAAGAACATGGTTGTCCAGTTTGTATGAGCTTCCACCATCAATCTGTACAACACAATTTGACAGCAGCAACGTTTTGTGGCTGTGTGTCAGTGCCAGGCAAAATAAAGTGTATTGTTTTATCAGGCTTTCATGCTAAATATATGGGCCACACATGCTATACATTGGCTGCCATATAATCATTGCCATGCAGTTACAGACTTCTTCTTGATGTTTGGAAGTATCTGGGGAGAGATTAAAAAAAAATACAGCAGTGAATAAATGTCATAACTTGTATCTTAATCCAAATTAATATATAGTTTGAAAATATTATCATGCATAGTTGTGTTCCCCATGGTTGAATTTATGGTCATCTTTTTCCTGGAAGATGGCTGTCCAAGCATAAAAGACACATAAATGAATCTGTGTACCTTTGTTTCACTTGTTTTTCTTTTTAAGCAACTCAAACATTTTTCTAATTTAAACCAGCAAAACAGAAAAGCAAATCAGCCATGTTTGCTTTTTCCTTTTTGCCTTTCAACTCTGATGAATAAACACAATGGCGAGGGGGGGTTGGCATCTTGCAGAAGTACTTGCAGTCGTGCTTATTATTTTGGGGGGATTTACATATACATTTGTGAGTGATAAAAATGTATCACTTGTAGCCTATAGGCTACATGACTTTCTAGATGTAACTTGGTTATTGGATCATAGAAGTTTAATGTAGTATATAATTAATGTAGTAATGTCCCATACTATACCTCAAATAATCCAGGCTGTTGAATAGCTGAGGGCCTATCAACAGCCTAGGTGACTACATGTAGGCCTGGACACAATGAGTAGATCCAAAGTCTACATGAATCCTGCACCCGGAGTTACTGGTCCTATTGAGCCCTAGTGCTGTTACAGCGGCTGAGACATGGGCTATTGCATTTGGTTCTCAATGTGTGGCAGAACGTTGGTGATGCACTTAAAGTTTGCCTAAAGAGAGAATGCATGAGCCTCCATTCTGATAGGCGGCACTTTCTCCAACAACAGATTCAACTGATCAAATAAT
>JAOPHQ010006335.1:75000-98250 GCA_030340625.1 Merluccius polli
GACTGTCAAATGATTTCCCCAAACATTCGTGTTAAGCAACAGCGAGGCTGGAAATAAGTCTGACTTGCCAGTTAAACTACTTTGTACTTTGAGAGGATAGGTAGTTAGATAGGCTAACATCTTTTTGGAAATACAAGCGTCACTTCCATTTTATGGATTCTGTACAACTCTTATACATCTATATATCTATAGTATTTATATATATATATATATATATATATATATATATATATATATATATATATGTATATATTAATAATTATATAATTATATTATGATCTTTGGACGATAAATAATTGCACAAAAATACAAAATGGATCCTATCTATGTGAATCTATAAGAAAACCCGGAGCCCTACCACACGGTCGACTGACAGGTAAATGTTGAATGGCAGCAGTACAGATAATAAAGACATGCACTGAAAGGAATATCATGAGCTATATTTCTTTTATCTGCTCCCATGGGCCTCGGTTGGCGGAACGCGGCATCAGCACTTTTTAATTAGTTTTGCGTTAAACAGCCCAGAAGTAATCTATCAATATGTGGTCTACGTACCTATATAATCTACACTGAAACATGCAAGTCCAGGAGTCCATTAAATCCTTTCAACAGACCCAGCCAATGGACACCAAATATAAATCTATAATTTAAATGTGGGCTGATCTGCACATGTGACTGATTTAATGTGGAATAGAGTGTGCCAATAACAGTACAGTATTTCAGTCTTTCTGCTCATTTGGAGACACTGTGGCCAGTAACAGTCTCTAGCGGTCAGCACGTTGATTGTGTGAGTGTGAAGCCCTAATGGTGAGACAATGCGAGTCCAAAAAGTTTAAAATGTAATCATTTTAATGTGCATTTGTAGGCCAACACTTGACTCAATCCAGAACATATTTACAGATTGTTGGCTAACGCTAACACTTGATTTACTGGAGAGGTTAAGATTAATTACAAAATCTGGAACAAGCACTTAGTATTTTCATTGCTGTTAACTTTATTAACATTTTCAACTCATCATTTTAGCATATGGGAGCCTTGATGACATAGCAAAAATGGCCCCTGGTGGCCCTTTGCTGTGCTGAGACACACTGCTGCTGTGGTTCCCAACTTTTTTAGCTTCGAAAATCCATAATTGAAGGATCCAGCGGTCCTACTATGTTATAGCAGAACTACTGATCCAGTGGTCCTACTAAGCAGAACTACTGATCCAGCGGTCCTACTATGTTATAGCAGAACTACTGATCCAGCGGTCCTACTATGTTATAGCAGAACTACTGATCCAGCGGTCCTACTATGTTATAGCAGAACTACTGATCCAGCGGTCCTACTATGTTATAGCAGAACTACTGATCCAGTCCTACTATGTTATAGCAGAACTACTGATCCAGCGGTCCTACTATGTTATAGCAGAACTACTGATCCAGCGGTCCTACTATGTTATAGCAGAACTACTGATCCAGTCCTACTATGTTATAGCAGAACTACTGATCCAGCGGTCCTACTATGTTATAGCAGAACTACTGATCCAGCGGTCCTACTATGTTATAGCAGAACTACTGATCCAGTCCTACTATGTTATAGCAGAACTACTGACCCAGCGGTCCTACTATGTTATAGCAGAACTACTGATCCAGCGGTCCTACTATGTTATAGCAGAACTACTGATCCAGCGGTCCTACTATGTTTTAGCAGAACTACTGATCCAGCGGTCCTACTATGTTATAGCAGAACTACTGATCCAGCGGTCCTACTATGTTATAGCAGAACTACTGATCCAGCGGTCCTACTATGTTATAGCAGAACTACTGATCCAGCGGTCCTACTATGTTATAGCAGAACTACTGATCCAGCGGTCCTACTATGTTATAGCAGAACTACTGCTCCAGCGGTCCTACTATGTTATAGCAGACCTACTGACCCAGCGGTCCTACTATGTTATAGCAGAACTACTGACCCAGCGGTCCTACTATGTTATAGCAGAACTACTGCTCCAGCGGTCCTACTATGTTATAGCAGACCTACTGATCCAGCGGTCCTACTATGTTATAGCAGAACTACTGCTCCAGCGGTCCTACTATGTTATAGCAGACCTACTGATTCCAGCGGTCCTACTATGTTATAGCAGAACTACTGATCCAGCGGTCCTACTATGTTATAGCAGAACTACTGATCCAGCGGTCCTACTATGTTATAGCAGAACTACTGATCCAGCGGTCCTACTATGTTATAGCAGAACTACTGATCCAGCCGTCCTACTATGTTATAGCAGAACTACTGCTCCAGCGGTCCTACTATGTTATAGCAGACCTACTGATCCAGCGGTCCTACTATGTTATAGCAGAACTACTGATCCAGCGGTCCTACTATGTTATAGCAGAACTACTGCTCCAGCGGTCCTACTATGTTATAGCAGACCTACTGATCCAGCGGTCCTACTATGTTATAGCAGAACTACTGATCCAGCGGTCCTACTATGTTATAGCAGAACTACTGATCCAGCGGTCCTACTATGTTATAGCAGAACTACTGATCCAGCGGTCCTACTATGTTATAGCAGAACTACTGATCCAGCGGTCCTACTATGTTATAGCAGAACTACTGATCCAGCGGTCCTATGTTATAGCAGAACTACTGATCCAGCGGTCCTACTAAGTTATAGCAGAACTACTGATCCAGTGGTCCTACTATGTTATAGCAGAACTACTGATCCAGCGGTCCTACTATGTTATAGCAGAACTACCGATCCAGCGGTCCTACTATGTTATAGCAGAACTACTGATCCAGCGGTCCTACTATGTTATAGCAGAACTACTGATCCAGCGGTCCTACTATGTTATAGCAGACCTACTGACCCAGCGGTCCTACTATGTTATAGCAGAACTACTGATCCAGCGGTCCTACTATGTTATAGCAGAACTACTGATCCAGCGGTCCTACTATGTTATAGCAGAACTAATGATCCAGCCGGTCCTACTATGTTATAGCAGAACTACTGCTCCAGCGGTCCTACTATGTTATAGCAGAACTACTGATCCAGCGGTCCCTATGTTATAGCAGAACTACTGATCCAGCGGTCCTACTATGTTATAGCAGAACTACTGATCCAGCGGTCCTACTATGTTATAGCAGAACTACTGATCCAGCGGTCCTACTATGTTATAGCAGAACTACTGATCCAGCGGTCCTACTATGTTATAGCAGAACTACTGATCCAGCGGTCCTACTATGTTATAGCAGAACTACTGATCCAGCGGTCCTACTATGTTATAGCAGAACTACTGATCCAGCGGTCCTACTATGTTATAGCAGAACTACTGACCCAGCGGTCCTACTATGTTATAGCAGAACTACTGATCCAGCGGTCCTACTATGTTATAGCAGAACTACTGACCCAGCGGTCCTACTATGTTATAGCAGAACTACTGATCCAGCGGTCCTACTATGTTATAGCAGAACTACTGATCCAGCGGTCCTACTATGTTATAGCAGAACTACTGATCCAGCGGTCCTACTATGTTATAGCAGAACTACTGATCCAGCGGTCCTACTATGTTATAGCAGAACTACTGATCCAGCGGTCCTACTATGTTATAGCAGAACTACTGATCCAGCGGTCCTACTATGTTATAGCAGAACTACTGATCCAGCAGTCCTACTATGTTATAGCAGAACTACTGATCTATCTATATATGTCCCAGTAAAATAGTATCAGTTTGCCCATGGCTACGAATCATAAGGCAGTATGTTCATATAGAACCGACCTCCACCCTTCAAAATATTTAAATAAAAACATACCGCCAAATATTGCTTATAAAACAGCGACCTCCCATGACGCCGTATGCATTTCAGGCGACCCCAATTGAGATTCCGACCCCCAAGGTTGGAAATGCTGTGACTAATAGCAGCTGTGTCTGTGTTTCAATACACTTTCTCCTTGCAATAACCCTTTCCCCACCGGCCCAGCCCTCCATGCCTTAGCCCAGCAAGTCAATGTGTTATGCAGAAAAGGAAAATCAGCCCACTCCATTAGCCCAAGGCTAATGGTGATAGTGGGGCCAGCCCATAACAGACCAGAGCGTAGCCTACGACTATTTTACTGGCTAAGGCCACAGCTCTGTCTCTCAGTCAACTCCAGTCAAGATGCGAATTTTTTGCATGGCAATGCTAATGCTGCACTTCTTGGCGGGAATGCAATAACGGTGTGGCGGCAGGGTCATCACTAGATTGACCTTCAGTATAACAGCTTAGCATTAGCCAGCGGCCGCTATATGAGGTGTTCAGGACATTGACTTTTCATTTGCCAGTATGAGGGAATATTGGGGAAATTATAATGCTATGCTGGATAGCTTAAGTGTATTCATTTGGAAATGATGCGATTTGCCTAAATGATGTCAGGGGTCAGCCGCAGTGGGGAATTTGTGTTTTAAAACACATTATTCTGCGGTAACAAGGTGAACATACTGATATTCACTTATACGAGCTGCAGAAAACAAAAAGTTGGAGACATTTTTGAGCTTTAGAGGAATATTATTTCCCTTTATAAAGTTTGTATTTTGGTCTCCAGAGGATGCTCTGATGTGTCCATGTAAGACCAGCTCGGTGCTCCAGGGAGACTATTCAAACCTACACTGCTCTTTAAAATACAAACCCTTCACATAAAAGATAAGACACACACACCGGCACTGACAGACCAACAGTTTCTGCTGGTATTTATTCCCTGAATACGATGACATTTGAATGGAAATGGCTTTGCTTCATATAATAATAACAATAATCAATGAGTCGCTAAAGAAAATCCCAAGTGCTTCACAACCTAATTTCTAAAATAACAACAAGTGTGCAGAGTAGCGACATGATTAGTGATGTGTGCAACATGACGTTCAATGTTCAAATAGACATTCATAGGCCCAGGAGCTTGGGTTTACGAGACCAACCACTTGGCCACCACGGGTCACAGTCGAATCAAGGGGGGGGGGGGGGGCATCTCATTCCAATTACAAATAATATCGATAGCATCATTGCAGTGTCCTCCAAGTCCCCCCACTATCGCAAATTAAATCCTGTTGGATCAATGCAAGTCCAACCCACATTTAGTCTTATCCTCATATCCGTTGCATTCGTAAGAGGACCTATAATGAGAGCCGCCGTAATGCCGACTCACTCCGCCTTTATAGAGCAGAATGGAGCTCACCCTGACCACAGTGTTACATGACTTGAGGAACATCTGGTGGTCCTGACTCACTCACCTGGTAGAGCAAGGCATTAACATCGCCAGGGTTAGGGGTTTGATTTCCACTGAGACCACCCATGCTAAAAAAAATATGCACTCATGGTATTGTAAGACGTTTTGAATAAAAGTGTCCACCAAATTGTGTGTGTGTGTCCCTGTCCCCGCTTAAAAGTTAGCATGCTCATTAGTTAATGTCCTCATAAGACAGCGTCCTCAAAAGTGCATCCTCATAATGCAGCGCCCTTATAAGGTCGCTCATTAGTTAGTGCTTGCTTCCTCAAAAGTGAGTTTACTCATAGAAACACTGAGACTCCTCTCTCCATGTCCTCTATATTCCTCATCCTTGCTTGGCCCTCTGTGCTCCAAGCTAGCTTGAAGGTATGTGACTGTCCCTGGGGTCCTGAAACACAGAGCAGTTTTACTCCTCGCCCTTCCCTGTCTAAGGACTTGGTGGGGGGAACCTATGGATCCGACACCTGGAAACCCGTGGTCTTTTTCCCTGTGGTTTTCCTCAGTTAGGAACCAGGGTGTTCAGCAAGCTGTGGTGATCGCTCGCCCTTTCTGACATCACCACAGTTTGACAAAAACCAGGAAGACACCCTAAAATGATGATTGATGTCCGATGATTGATTGACTATATTGACTATATTATTCTTAATACATCCACTTTTTGTTTCCTCCCCAAAAATGATATTAATAATAATACCTATTATCACTGTTTTAATTTAAAGGACAATATTGGTCGGTGTGATCAAAACATCGTAACCGCCTCTCCTGGCTTCACTAAAACATCTGTTACTCTTCGGCAGAATCGGTACAAGGAAGTAATTTTGACGAATGACATTGTGAAGCTAGGAAAGACGTGGCGATGGTTTGATCACCCAGATCGGTGTCCTTTAAGTGGTGCCTTGTTACCTTCCTGATTTTATGTTCATGTCTAGTTGGAGATGACAGACAGCAGTATGTACATAAATCAGTTATCTTTGATAGCTCAACAGAACAGCTTGTTTTAGATCTACAGACATATTGCCCAATCATTGCATATCTCCCACCTAGCTTAGCTCCTATGCTAACTTAGCTCCTACACCAGCTAGGCACTTATCTAGTCATGGGAAGTACATCCCACTTGTTACTTTATTGAGTGTCCTCTTAGTTTTTGTGAATATACAGTCACCAAGACCCAGTGTGTGCATGCGTGTGCATGTACGTGTGTTGTTACAGCCCTACGCGTCAAATCAAAATGTGACTACTCGTTATTTGTTGTTGTCCTGTGTGTGTGTGTGTGTGTGTGTGTGTGTGTGTGTGTGCGTTTGTGCGTGTGCGTGTGCGTGTAGGTTCCTGTTAGTATGCAGCAGAAATATTCTGATTAATGATCCTTCGCTTCGCTGTCAACTATAAACAGAAGATTCAGCTGTTAGCTAGCAATACAATTAGTCAGCTGTGACATCTCCTCTCTCTCTCTCTCTCTCTCTCTCTCTCTCTCTCTCTCTGTCTCTCTCTCTCTCTCTCCTGTCAGTGGGACAGACAGTGCTGTAATGCTCTGTTGTCAGGCTGCCTGATGTGGTGCCGGTGTGGAGAGAAAGGTTAGGATTTACATCAACCATAGGAGTCTACTTAGACACACCACATCAGGGCCCTCTTATGGTATTGCTCTCTCTCTCTCTCTCTCTCTCTCTCTCTCTCTCTCTCTCTCTCTCTCTCTCTCTCTCTCTCTCTCCTTTCGCACACACACACACACACACACACACACACACACACACACACACCTAACAAGTAACAAGCAGATACACATACCGCGCACATACGCATTGTCACTTAGTCGCACAAATGTGAGTGCACACGCGCGCGCACACACACACACACACACACACACACACACACACACACACACACACACACACACACAGTGACAAGCACATACTCATTATTTGCAAACAAGCTTTCACCCATATACAGTATAGCAACACACACATGCAACAAACACACACACGCATACACACACATGGGCTTGCAAATGTTAATAAAAAAATGCTAAAGCGCATGAAATTGGACATCTGGAAATATAATTGCAATAGTAACTGTGGTTTATGTGTATACAATAGAGCTACTGTGAGGTTTAACATGAATTACTGTGAAAGGAAACCATGTTTAAAGGTAGCACTGAGAACATGTTGGAATGTAAGCCAATTTTAATGAAAGCAATGAATAAAGTAGGAGAAGAAAGGAGAAAGGAGTAGAGAAGCTCAGTCAGTACCACAGCAACATAAGCCTGGGCCAGTGTCCTGAATTCTGTTTGCCATTCTTTGTTTGTCAATGTGGCTTCTTCGAGGAACAGGTGCAGGGGACATTTATGCTCCGGCAAGTCCAAACAGACCACAAGTCAAAGGTGCTGGCCTTCTTCAGCACATGCCTTGTGCCCGGGCCGGTCTTGTGGGAAGGCATAGAGATCTGGTTCTGGTTCAGGTCCATGTGGAGAGTCTTGAGGGTATTCGCCTCGTTGGGGAATGCCTCTCTTCGCCTCTATCCCTTTCTGCCCCATCAAGTGGGCCTTTGTCTCTGACACCTCCAGCCGGAAGTTCTCCCTCTCCTTGGAGATCACTTCCTTCTCATCTCTGAAAGCCTTTCTGTGCTCAGTGCACTCCTGTGTGAAGGTGTCCATCTCCTGCCGGATATTTTCTCTCTCCATCTGTCACATGTCAGCAACCTCTTCATAAAATGTCGCCCTGTCTGCAGCCAGGCTGGAGCTAAGCTAGCTCCTGGGCAGCTTATTTTAGGGAGGTCGCATCAATGGTCAGCTTCTCCTTTTGCTCTACAAGGAATTGCTCCAGACCTCAGGGACAGTCTGTACTTCTCTCTCCTCAGCGTATGAATACCTGAAAATCTTCACCGTTCTAGACAACCAAAACACAGATATGGTTTAGTTTTGTAATAAAATCCTATAACATTATTAGACAGTTTTCAGGGCTCAGTTTAATCCTGTGTTTCTCTGTGTAACGGACAACAAAAGACTTGAACTACTGGTCTCTACTGGGCTCTGGACTCCAAACCCATCAGAGAGGAATCCACTGCGTTGTTTGATGGCCAGTGAGTGCATTTGTGGATTCGCAAATCTTGGACTAAACAATACTGCCTGGCAAGCACATGAGCGAGAGGGGGAGAGAGAGAGAGAGAGAGAGAGAGAGAAAGAGAGAGAGAGAGAGAGAGAGAGAGAGAGAGAGAGAGAGAGAGAGAGAGAGAGAGAGAGAGAGAGAGAGAGAGACAATAAAGAACCTTCAAAAACCTTTGAAGGTTGAGAGGGAGACAGAGATGCTGGTACCATTCCCTTACTTCCTGTTAATGTGGATCACTTCCTTTTTTTATCCTCTGCACCACCTCATCGCTCTTTAAGAAGCAGCTTGTACTTTATGACTATAGAGAGACCCCTCCCACACTCCCAACACACACACACACACACGCATGCACACACACGCATGCACACACACACATACACACGAGCAGAGTGGGTGGATGTTTGGGAGGGGTGGGGGAGGGCGGAGATGACTTCTTACCAGAGCAGAGAGACGTGAAGGACAGACAGACACACGGCGGTCGGCTAGCAAGCTAATGAGCTATGCATCGCACGCTAGGAGAGACAGAACGCCAGCCACGCTGAGAGAAAGAGAGGGGGGGGGGGTAGTGGAGGAAGAGAGAGGGAGTGTTATAGACAGAGAAAAAAGGGGGACGGAGAGAGAGGGGGGAGAGAGACATGTGGGGAACAGGTATGAAGGAGAAAGAGGAGAGAGATGGAGCGTCAGAAGGAGAGGAGAGAGAAGCGATAGAGTTTGTGGAGGGATGGAGAGAGAGGAGAGAGAGTGAAGAGATCATTAAGTCTTACTCAACTTTTGGCCAATTAACAGCAACATGATGAATGCCCTTGGTCTGTCTGCCTATTTATCTCTCTATCCATCTATCAGCCTATCGCTCTTTCCATCTATCAGTCTGTCCCTCTAGTTCATACTATCCCCATATTTGCTGTTGTCTCGATTTTTGTTTGCATAAAATTTGATTTGAGATGATACATGTTTCCATTAGAGAGGGCGTTCTGAGTAAAAATTTGAAATACGAGCGGCCGCTACCATGCTAGCTTCAACACACTCAACACAGTCGTCAGGATGCTGAAGGACATTGAAACGGATCGGATTGGATGGTGGAGGATCCAAACTAGTGGAGGGTGAAGCTATTCTACACCCAAAACCCTTGTAAAATGTTTGATTGAAGCACGATATTATTTACATATTCTATATACTATCCGGTCTCTGTGTGTGTAGAGAATAAACAGCAGCATATTTGAATAAATCAGGATTCTTGGGTGTAAGGCTCGAAGCAAGACTTTTCTCTTCTTTTGTAGACATAAATAACCAAACGGAAACATTTGGCCGTCCCCCCCTGAATGTTTTTGTCTTCTACCGTGTCTCTCTGATGAATGCGTGTTTAAAGAGTCTCTTTTTCATGATATGAAACCATTATGTGGGGACACTGACCCAAAATGATCTTCCCCTGCTCTCTCCCCCTCTCTTGCTCTCTCTCTCTCTCTCTCTCTCCCCCCCTCTCTTGCGCTCTCTCTCCCTCTCTCTCTCTTTTGTCCTCTCTCTTGCTTTTCATTGTTATGTTCCCACTAGGGATGCAACGGTACAGTTTTGCCACGGTTCGGTTTGTATCACGGTTTTTGGGCCACGGTAACGGTTCGGTTTCAATATATCAATATTATCTTGGCTCTAGCATACAGGAGGTTATATTTGCCTTTTCTATTTCAAATCAACAATGTGCTTCTACTTACAGAGAAAATATTAAATGCATAGCCAGACACAGATGAAGCAGAATCACAAAAATGTATTATAAGAAAAGAACACCATCATTGCCTTCTGTCATAAACAGGCAATATTATCCATAGTGAAGTGCAGCATAAAGTAATGTGTAATTATTTACATTATTCAATAAACTCACTCTTCTTCACACATTTAAAGAAAATACTTAACTGTTATACTAGGGTGACCATATTTCCTGAACCTAAAACCGGGACACTTTGCGGGGGGCGGGGGGGTGCTGGCGGAACATTTCGGTTGCGCGATTGACAACAGGGGACATTTCATAGTGGTTGGTGGAAACCGGGACACTTTAGCGTCCCGACAGGCTTTTGTCGGGACTCGGGACACGCAACTCAAAATCGGGACTGTCCCGGTAAAACCGGGACGTCTGGTCACCCTATGTTATACACCCTCAAAAAAGTAGTGAACAATTCTGACACACACTTCGTACAGTTCAGGAACAATCTTACTGCTGAAATGCGTGCGGGAGGGGATATTGAAGCGATGATCGAGAACATTTATCATGTAGCGGAATCCAGTGCTTGCACACTGTGCTTTGTTTGCTGACGGTCTTTTTGCCTTGTTCGTCATACTCCACGCTGAAGCCAAAATGTTCCCATACAGCGGATTTATAAGATGACGGTGCCTCTTCAAATTTCCTTTTCTCTGTTTCGCGTCCACTCGCCATGATCATGCATGCAGCCGCCCGCCGGTAAAGTTTGTTTCTTCTCACATGGCTCCCCTTCATTTGCATTTCAACGCGCTTATTGGGTCTTGGGAAATTCAGTAAAATTCTGATTGGTTGTTGCAAGGTTGAGGAGAGGCAAGCTGAACAGTCAGAGAAAACGCATCCCCTGGGTCCTAAGCACTCCTTCTATCGCTCCCAGGCTACGCGCGCGCAATAACCTTGTATTAAATAAAAAGTTTAATGTCGCGTATTACCGAAATATTGCGGTTTAGGTGAGTCTATCGAACCGAACAGGCCAAACCGAACGGTTCAATAACATATCGAAAACCGTTGCATCCCTAGTTCCCACTGAGGCAACAGAACGGACTGTGTGTCCCAGGGAAGCTTTATTAGTGTGTTCACTGTCTGTGTGACTCTATAACATTCAGGCTCTCTCTCTCTCTCTCTCTCTCTCTCTCTCTCTCTCTCTCTATCCATCACACACATGATTCATGATGCTTTCTACGGCCTTCAATCAGTTACACTAAAAATAAACCCCACATGGGCTGGGAACATGTGCACACAAACACACGTATGCATGAACACAAGAATGCACACCCATATACACACAAATATGACACCAGCATGCACAGACATGCATTTACACACACACACACACACACACACACACACACACACACACACACACACACACACACACACACACACACCAAAGGCATGTACACCATCATGCATATACATCAATTTACACACACACACACACACACACACACACACACACACACATGAGCAGAGACATGCACACATTCAGGCACATAAACACACATGCATGCATGAACACAGCTCATGTCAGTCCGTTATTACTCACTAACTGGCACACACACATTTACTTACATCGCGCCACATACACACACATGTCAACACATACACACACACACACACACACACACATAGATTATCGCATCCATAGACTTCCATATCCATCATCACTCAGACTCTGCATATCCTCTTCCATCCCGACTCTATTGCTCTGCCATCGGCTGCTATTCCATCTTCATTGTGTTCCAGCACCTTTAAACTCCCCCAGAGATACTCCCCCCCCCCCCCCCCCCCGTCCATCCCTCCCCTCTGTGCCCCTCTTCAAGGTCGCCTTTCCCCCGCTGGGCCTCTGAAGGGGGCTTAGGGGGGGTTTAGGCATCAAGTCTCATTCGGACATGGGGGTCGGTGAAGCCCTTCGAGACGATGATACGGATAACAGGCCTGTATAAACAAACTCTTCATCTTCCACAGTGCTTCCCTCCCTCTCTCCCTAATCTCACTCTTCCTCCTCGGTCGCCCCAGCCGCTATCACGAAGACGCAGCCGGGCCCATCGTGTCCGACGGAGGGAGATGATTGGAGCGCCGTACTCCTGTTCATTTGCCTTAATCTCGCCACGGCCTTCGCTGAGGCGTGTTTGAAGCAAATGAGAACGCGTCCGTGGATGAAGAAGGGATAAGAGAGAGAGAGAGAGAGAGAGAGAGAGAGAAGAGGTGGAGATATGGAGAAAAAGCGAGAGAGAGAGAGAGAGAGAGAGAGAGAGAAGAGGTGGAGATATGGAGAAAGAGAGAGACAGAGAGAGAAAAGAGGTGGAGATATGGAGAAAAAGAGAGAGAGAGAGAGAGAGAGAGAGAAAGAGAGAGGAAGGGGAGAGAGAAATGAGATGGAGCGATAAAGCGAGAAGAGGGGAAGAGAGCGAGAGAGAGTAAAGAAGTTAAGAGAGAGAGAGAGAGAGAGAGGGAGGGATGAGAGAAAAAGTAAAGAGACGAAGTGAGAGAGAAAGAGAGAGAGAGAGCGCGCGAGAGAGAGAGAGAGAGAGAGAGAGGGAGGGATGAGAGAAAAAATAAAGAGACGAAGAGAAAGAGAGAGATGAGAGAGAGAGAGAGGTAGATTTACAATCGACTCGGTGGTCCAACATCAACTAGACAAGCAGTTTGAGCGCAGCCTGGAGCGTCGCGTCCCCAGCGGGGTGGAGACTCCAGGGTCTGTGTGTGCAGAATAAGAAGAAGCAACCACTAAAAACGCCTGCGAGGCGCCCTGGTGCATGTTGTGTCTCGGTCTGACGGAGGACGCCTACACGCTACGCACTCCGCCCGGCAGCCGTAAGTAGAGGAGATGACTCCTCGCCTCGCGTCCCTCCCGGGGCTGCATGTGGCCCCGGATTGAGATCAGTGACATCTCACTGTGGCCCTTTGAAGAGACGGAGATGAGGGGCCCCTGGGGAAATCTCCTGCTATGGATGGACTCCCCCCGGTCTCAATTATACTGAAGCCCTGTTACACGTACACACTCTCTCTTTCTCTCTCTCTCTCTCTCCCCTATCTATCTCTCTATCTCTCTCTCTCTATCTCTCTCTCTCTATCTCTCTCTCTCTATCTCTCCCTCTCTCTCTCTCCCTCTCTCTCTCTCCCTCTCTCTCTCTCTCTCTCTCTCTCTCTCTCTCTCTCTCTCTCTCTCTCTCTCTCCCTCTCTCTCTCTCTCCCTCTCCCTCTCTCTCTCTCTCTCTCTCTCTCTCTCTCTCTCTCTCTCTCTCTCTCATAAAGGCACCAGACCTATATGTGTTAAAGCTGTACCCGTGCTGAGGATCACACAGCAGCCATCTTTTGTAACAAAGAAACGATAATGAGATTGTGGGTTGTAATGACGCGGGTGATTGGCAATGACAGGATATAATGGGATGATGGGGTGATAGGTGATGATAGGTGACAGGTTGTTGACAGGTGATAGGTGATGACAGGTGATGGGTGATGACAGACACTAAAACACTAATACAATTAATACAAATACAGGTTCAAAATACAATGAATACTAAAATCAGTCCAAATAAACATTCATAATTTTACCCAACTGTGGCAGTTGACTCTTGCCAAATGCCACCTTAGTGGCTTTTGCTGGGGCCCTCCACAGCTTGAGGTTGCGTTGAAGAATGCATTTATTGGAGATGGCGAGATGTAATATGCGGAGCAGATGTAACGTGCTGCCATGACAGTGTCTCTCTCCTGAGTGTGTGTGGTGATAGCTGGTTTATCCTGGGTGTCATGGTTGCTCTGCACAACAGGTGTGCAGCCTCACCCAACCCAGAGTCTAATCAGTCTGACTCAGGTGAGGCTGTAGACCAGCTGTCACCCACACACACTGCACACCAACAATACACCGACAATATGCAATATTTGTAATGATTCCCACTCAGACTCCTCCCTCTCAACAATTTTCCAGCAATCCAGCAAAGCTTTACCTGGCAGATTCCAGACATTATCTGGCTGAGAACATGTTTCTGAGATGCTATCTTCAGCCGTATCCTCATGAGAACATGTCTCTGAGATGCTACCGCTGTATCCTCATGAGAACATGTTTCTGAGATGCTATCTTCAGCCGTATCCTCATGAGAACATGTCTCTGAGATGCTATCGCTGTATCCTCATGAGAACATGTTTCTGAGATGCTACCGCTGTATCCTCATGAGAACATGTTTCTGAGATGCGATCTTCAGCTGTATCCTCAGCCACCATGCATGCTGCTCCTTCAGAAGTTGTTCGTTTCAGAGGATGGAAAGTTAACCCACCGGTCTGGACGTGGACGTACAATCAATCACAGAACACTTTAGAGACAATGAGCCATTAAGGTGGAACATCTGCTTCCAGTGTTGTGTTTAAGGAGCACTAGAGTCCTCAATTCCTCATCTGTTGGCACCGAAGAGGAAGCATAATACGAGACCATAACCATCCAGACAGCAATAACAACCACCAATCACAAGCCACAAATCAATAACATAATATCATAATATACAATATCACCAATAACAATCAAACCAGTGCTGAGGGGTCGATGAGGGGGGGTGAGGGGTGAGGGTGAACATGATTGATTGACAAGTGGGGGGGGTGCCGACATTAGTATTGGTCATCACCAGCATATATACATATAAAAAGCACTTTAACGTTTACATTTTTCAACCCCATGAAACAGTCGATGTGGACATTTTTATGACCGCCACCCTCTCCTCTCCTCTCCCCCTCCCACACCCCCCACCCCCCCTCCCTCTGCGCGGCAACCGTGTGGCGAGCGGCGAAGCGCACCGCTGGCTGAAGGTCAGGCCGAAGCGGAGGGGCGGCCCGGCTTATTGAAATTCATCAATAATAGAGGGGGGAAAAAAACAGAGGGCAGCCCCCTAAGCCGTCTCAGAAATAAAATTGTCATGCTAATTCATTTTGATTGCCACATTGGAAATTGCTAAACAAAATGAATGGCAAGGGCCAGATGCGCTCACCCAAGCAGAACTTGGGATATTTCATAGCGAATTAACCCCCCCCCCCCCCCACACACACACACACACACATACACACACACACACACACTCGCCCCCACACACACTCCCCCCCCCCCCCACTCACTCCCACCGCGGTGGACTCGCTTCGTGGTTCTCTCAGCACAAATCCCGATCAAAAGCTTGCATGCGTGGAATTCCAATCGCTGCTTTGCTGGAGCATCGATTTGCATGCCGGCGAACACATTAAGGCCGCGCACGCAATGCCCAACACCACTTTCTTATTTCTTCCACTGGAAAATGCAAAAGAAAGAGGAGGGGGGGACTTTTTGAATTTTCATCTGAAGCGTGCGCCGTCTCCTGATGCTAAACGAAGGAATTATGCAGCTTCTCGTGAGCCGTAAGTGGACTCTCGTCCACCTCGGTAGCTCCATTCATTTCCAAGCCTGTCTGTAATATGTTTTCCTTCAGTAGGCTCTTCAACCGTCAGACCTGACTCCTGCCTACTGCCCTGGACCACTGTTACAGAATAAACACCAGCACAACTGACTCACTCATCTGTGTGTTCAGATTTGTTCACCACATTGTAGAGCGTTTGTGTGTGTGTATGCGTGTGTGTTTAGCTGTAACTGTGCAGTGTGTGTGTGTGGTTGGTAGCTGGTTTACAGCCTCACCTGGCCGGAGTCAGACTCTGGGTCTGGGTGGGGCTGCACACCTGTGGTGCAGAGCAACCATGGCACCCAGGATAAACCAGCTATCACCACACACACTCAGGGAGAAAGCTTGACATGCATGCATTTAACATCTGCTCTGGCTGAAACAGGTCCTGACTCTGGCTGTTGGGTGAGGAACCTCAAGACTAGAAGACAGTCATAATTCTTTTTTTTAAACTTATTACTCCACCCATATTTTTGCTGTGTTTTGTGCTTCCTTTTAACGTCCCATTTGGCACCTATTGCACTCCCACCTGTCTCTGGAGGGAGTGATCCCTCTTCTGTGTTCCTTCTCAAGGTTTCTTCCCTCTGGGTTTGGGGGCGAGTTTTTCCCTTTTGTCCTTTTATACATTTTAAGGTTAGGAGGTATGGTGTAATGTGGGCCTGTGAAGCCCTTTGAGACTGTAACTCAAGGTTACAGTCTCGAGATTAAGGGCAATATAAATAATAATAATAATAATAATATAACAATAAGGTAATAAATAAGGTAACATCTGCATTCCATATGAATCTCATGTTAACTGACATTAGGCATTAGTCAGATCCAGGCATTAGTCAGACCCATATATTTCTCGGTCATTTGCCGTTTGTTTCCAGGAACACAAAAAGTAGTGCGAGCTAAAAGTTGTACTTTTGAGACAGAATTACCGCAAAATATGAATCAACACCCTTATATTTTAATGATTCGCAAGTGGCCATGGTATAAGCCGGATAATCTACTCCCAGGTTAGGGTTAGAGTCCCTAACCTGGGACCTCTTAGCCCCCGCGTCATTCATTATTTGTCGATACATGCACACCTCAGAGTGGATTATCCCTTACATATACTTTATACATTATATATATACAGACCTCTTCCTGCATGTTGTGTTAGTTTGTGTAAGCCTATAATGCCTATACATTATATAGATACATAGATAAATACATTATGTGTGAGTGGATATGCATGTAAAGTCAGCGTGTGTGTGTGTGTGTGTGTGTGTGTGTAGTGTGTGGTGCCCTTCCTGGTTGGGTGTGCCTCAGGGCACTGATTGGTCGATGCTTGATAATGTCTGAGTGAGGGGAGTCATGAAACTCACAGATGATCTCCTGGCCATACTACAACAGATACACACACACACACACACACACACAAACATGCACACACACACGGATACACACATGGACACGCATACAAATACACAGACATGGAGACACGCACAGAAACGGCTTAAAAAAGTCCAAAGACTCGATTCCAGAGGGTTGGGGCTTAAACAGCAAAGGCATGATCACCTTTCACCATATAGACACACACACACACACACACACACACACACACACACACACACACACACACACACACACACACACACACACACACACACACACACACACACAGGCACACCCGTCCTACGGGAATTTAGCCACCTAGCCTGCTCCAAAGCTAGGCTAGTGTCCTAGGCTGCAGCGCTGCAACAATGCAGGAGTTCAGCGCAGTCCAAAGCTAATCATGACTGGCAATGACAGAGTGCCTGGAGCGTCTGGCTTACCCACCACGTCTGCATATTTCACAGCCCAAGACGGATCTCATTTCATGGGCCGTAGGCGTGGAGTGGCAGGCTGCCCTGGTGGGTGAGGACTTTAACATTCTCCGTCGTCACGGCAACTCCCAGCATCAGCTGGTGGTGGTGGTGCGATTCTGGGTCAAGGAGAGAGCGACAAGGAGAGAGAGAGAGAGAGAACAAACTGGGAATAATAAGACAAAGAAAGAAAGAGAGAGCGAGAGAGAAATTGATGATGATAAACTTTGTAGGCGCACAGAAAACATGGCTTTAAATAGATAGGTTAAAAACAAAAAAAGACTGGCTGCAAGTTAAACAAAACAAGCTCATCATAAAAACAATGTATTTCTTGGAGGAAAGTGGAAGGAGGCGTTCTGCAAGTATTTTCATTCGACTTTCGGGGACAGTCATTTAATTTAGAAGGTTAGAAATATAGAAACCACTTTATTGGAAAACATTTTTTTTTATAAATAAACAAATAAATATGACCATTTACTAGTTTGTCATTGATCCAAATTTAGTCATTTATCCAAAACTGTGAGATACATGTCATTAATGAGCAGGGAGAAAAGCCTTCTTGCACGACACTTAGAGATTACCGACTGTGGACATTGGGGTTTGAAACCAGAACCTTTCGGCTGTGAGTCAAACACCCAGTGGTTACTATGGTGACTAATGGACCGCTCTTTTCAGTACCCCTTTACCAGCACAAACATTGCAGTTACATTGCATTACAAGTACAAGTGGAGTTGTGCTTCACGATTGTTGTCATTCATTAGAAAGATTTCCCAAACTTGTATGCAAGTATTCAGATTTACATAATTCTACTAAAGTGGTATTCAGATTAATTTAGTTAATGTTCCTAGTACCCCCCTGCAATCCTGCCCCTATCCTACCCTTAGGGGTACGCGTACCCCAAATTTGAGAAACACTGCACTAGACTATCCTGACCCTAAGTAACATAATAAGAGCAGATGTGGAAGATAAAAGTCAATATTATCCTGAATACTGAGCAGGTTGTCACCATAGACTAAGCGAGGGGAGAAGATTTATTGCGGCAAATCTATGAACACCAGAACATATTTAAGTATTCACTACGGTTATGCCCCTTAACCGCCTCCATAGCTCATAACAATACAGGGGGAGGAGACCATGACCCCCAGACCCCCTCTGATTTGTCTCTGTCAAGGTCTCTCACCGGGGGGGGGGGAGGGCTCGTTGTGTGGAGGTGGGCGCCATTAGGAAGTCGTGGCGGCGAGGGGGCCTGACCCTGGTGTTAAACAGTGCCACTCAAGTGTTTAAAATCCAATAAACGAGCCGATAGGTCGAGGCGAGGGATCAAAGCCCTCACCGCTGGGTGGGTCGTCGGTTACCCACCATGATCCGTTTGACCTGCTTATGAGGACCGGGAATAGTGAGGACCCGAAGGGTTGGAGCGCAGAGGAGAAGTGTTTCTGGTTGGAGGAGGAGACGCCATTAAGGTGAGGTCTAAGGTGTAATCTGTTGAACACCTCCCCCACACCACACACACACAGATTCACATAGACACATACTCTCACTCACATACAAACACACACACACACACACACACACACACACACAGATGCACATACACATACTCTAGCTCACATACAAACACACACACACACACACACACACACACACACACACACACACACACACACACACACACACACACACACACACACACACACACAGATGCACATACACATACTCTAGCTCACATACAAACACACACACACACACACACACACAGATTCACATACACATACTCTAGTTGACATACCAACACACACACACACACACACACACACACACACACACACACACACATACAAACACACACACACACACACACACACACACACACACACACACACACACACACACACACACACACACACACACACACACACACAAAGTCACCCACGTAGACACACACACCCACATGCTCTTGCACACACTGTAGCTCACACACACACACACACACACACACATGCATGGTCCTGACTACCTCAACTGGTAGAGCAAGGCATTAACATTGCCAGGGTTAGGGGTTTGATTCCCACTGGGACCACCCATGCTAAAAATGTACGCACTCACAGTATTGTAAGAAGCTTTGGAAAAAGGCGTCCATATATATATGTATGTAATAAGGGGAATAGTCCTTCATTGCCAACATAAGTCAGCTGTTATGTGCTTCTACATGTCCCACACATCATTCTGGGCAGCAGAAGGAAGGAGAAGCTGCAGTGCGTATGAGGATTGAAACAATACGCAGAAAATGTGTACTTTTAATTTAAAAATATATTTTGCTCCCTGGAGGGCGGGGCCGGGGGGGAACTGAGTATCAACTATGGGGACAGGAGTGGATCGAAGAGCCGTGCCTTGACAAGCATGCTGTGGTCTTAGTGGTAGCGGTAGGGATGGTCGTCAACTTTAATGTGTCCTGTGTGTCCCGTCCGGGAGAAAATGGCTGCTTCATTGGCTAATGCGGCCCCGGCACCACTATATTCGCCTCGCAAAACAAGCCAAGCGAGAGATGTTGTGGCCTTCTGCATAAACGCTTGCAGCAAAAAGGACTTTATTAAGACCCATAAATGACAACATTAAAATTCACGACCCAGAGAGTGCCGGGTGCCCCCCCCTGGAGAATGATAAATTAGTTTGTGTTGCTCTTTTTTATGAGCGCTCCTCCTCCTCCTCCTCCTCCTCCTCCTTTCTCCTCCTCCTCGCTCGCCGGGGCTGGCTTCTCCTTGCAGTGGTTCAGTCGGCGCACATCACATCATCGCACCTCAACACACCTCTCTCTCTAAGACAGGGCGACCAGACGTCGTTTTCCGGGGACAGTCCCCGGCCGGAGCTGTCCGCGGAAATGTCCCTGTATTCAAAAATAACAATAGCAAAGGTTGTAGCCTGCTGATGAATTATCATTTTGAGAGAGTTGGCAATTAGTATCGTGTCTATCTGACGCGACCTCGCTGTGCGGGGGCCTTTCTACCGACGAGTACACAATGAACCGTCTTCGGGACCGCCTTCTCCAGTGCTCGGGTAACGGTACACAGTGTTTACACAAATCAAACGTACTGGACTTCGGGGGCAAGTGTACTCACATCCAGGCCCGGGTCCCTGATGTGTCCGCCGGAGGTCAGCTACGTGTTGCTAGTGTTGAGTCACCTGAATCTCTACTCCCCCACTCAAGGCTACCGATGTTGTAGCCTATCACGTCTTTTCTACACAATGCATAAAACATCTTAGTATTTTCTACCGCAAGACGCTGCTACAAAACAAATGTGCGTGTAGTGTGTGTGTATGTGTATGTCCATGCATAATTGACTTTGCCTAACCAACGTCTCATCCTTAGTTTGATGGATGACACAATAGATTGCATGTGACAGCGTTGAATACGTTACACCATTTTTCAAAGGACATCAGAAGTGATGCTTGTCAATGATACCAATATTTGAATGAACACAAAATGCATTCTAGAAGTCACTTTTGATTTCTGATTCACTGTGTCCAGGCTGAGTAAAAAAGTGTTCAGTGCAAGTCCGTACCATATGTCTAAAGATACGGCTTAGCCTAATGCTTTCCGTATTGTTTATCTATATACAACAATGGGTATTATTAGGAACGATTGGGATTGCTGAGGGAGCCCTCTCAGTTCAAGACGAGTTTTTGGTGTTTTGGCCAAATGCTTGTGTCACACAAATATTTTGTGTTGTTTCCGTTAGCTCTGGTATACCTACGCCTATTTTGTGTTTGCGTAGATATTTTGTAGTTTGAGTTAGCTCAAAGGTTTTAGTTGTTTCTGTTAGCTCAGATATTTTGTGTTGTTTGCATTATCTTACATGTTTTATGTTGTTGATCAGATGTTTTGTGCTGTTTGTATTAGCTAAAATGTGTTGATGTGTGTGTAGATCAGATATATTGTGTTGTTGTGTTAGCTAGCTCCCCTACACACACACACACACACACACACACACACACACACACACACACACACACACACACACACACACACACACACACACACACACACACACACACACACACACACACACACACACACAGGTCCTCAAGAGGCCCTCATAGCTAACAGAACCCTGTTGCCCTGCGTGTCTGCCCTTAATGATGATGCGCTAGTCCCCCCGAGAGCCTCGTTGGCGTCTCATTAGCGCAATGCTAAGCTAATGGCTCAGTAAATGGACTTTTATGTGGTCATAAATGGTAATTTGCTAGGCTGCGCTGAACAGTGGGATATCATTTTGTACATTTGTTGGACATGTCTAAGGACTCCAGTACAAAACAGTCACTAAAAAATGCAATATTTACAGACTTTATACTTCAGATGTGTATGATATTTAAATATCTTCATATGACCAACTATACACTCCAATACATTCATTTGTAACAACTGCAAGTGCCAAGTTTTAATAAAATGTTCTTAATTTTTCTTCATTCTTAAAAAAAAGTGGATTAAAATTAAGTTGCATTTAATTTTAGCTTCAACAATAGTTTTAGCAATAGATGTATTTGTCTTTCGGTGTTAAGGTAATAATGAGTGCTTTTCGTTTTACCAGCGTACTTGTTTAAGTAAAGTTGTACTTATTCTTACAGACACGCAGACACACAAAGACCAATGTAATAATTTGAGAATTTGCTGTCACAATCTAGATGATCTTTTCACATAATTTTATTTTAAAGAAACATGTTTAATTTTAAATCAAAATGGGGAAAAAAATAAACTTCTCAAATGAATATGTACATACAACTGTCGTGACAAAGTCACGTGTCCTTCTCCACAACACTTTGCTGTGATGTCCTCAATAAAAACACTAAAATACTGCGGTTCTATACGTTTAATCTAAACAAATGACCTACCTGTATATTAGCATACGGGAAATTTCACAGAACTGCCAAAGGGTTGTTGCCCACATCGAAATGTAAGCAATCTAGACAATGATTAAAATAGTAAAACACGTTTAAACACACAGATTAGGGTTTTCAGATCACAGAACATAATTCAAGTACCGGTTAAGTAAGTTCTTCCTCTCTTGCCCTTTTTTTCTTTATATAAATATGTAAGAAACTAAATATGAGGTGTGAAAAATAAATACATGAAAAACAGATCTCCTTCAGAGCTACTGAGTAAACGTCATCGCCGTCTTTAAAATACACTTTTTTTTGGCAAACGGGTGGATTGTAAGTTTTGGCCACATTCAAAAATTATACAAGAGTATGAATTCATGAATCAGGTACAATTTATTTCACAGTGTATCTCAGGATGTGTGTGTGTGCGTGCATGCACACAAACACCCACACCCATACAGACATACACACTCAACCACACCCACACACACATCCACCCACACACACACACAGTGGTATATATATATATTACAGTAAACTAGGCCAGGCGGTGTGCACAGTAGGTCTATGCCCACACAACACTATGAATCAACGTGAAAAAAAAAACAAGACAGTTTTGTGTGGAAATGTGAGTCTGAAAGCAAATGTTAGAACTAGTGGTCAAACGTTTGATGACGCACGGCAACACACGGTTCATCAGCCAATGACATTTGTTCCTCAGCGGCACGTGGCAGCGCACGATTGGCTGTCCAATGATCGCCACCATGTGGCCGTGTCCATTTGTTAGATTATCTTTTAAACGCCGTCCATTTCAAAGTGCTGACGTGAAAGCGGTCTCGTTCAAACAGCAGTCCTTGTACCACCAGACCTCTGCTACCGTCTCCTCCTCCTCATCCATCTACCACCTCTCCTCCAGTGGGCAAACAATCCAGGTCATGTTTCCCACCACCCAGCAGAGAGCATCCATCTCCAGAGGTCCTTCCTTTAAAGAAGATGAGGGTTTGTTTGTTTTGTTTTGGGGGGGGGGGGACAACAGTCTGAAAAA
>JAOPHQ010006336.1:0-50000 GCA_030340625.1 Merluccius polli
TACTTCCACCACGAATATTCACGATCCCACAAATGCATATTTCTAACTTGTGTCTTGTAAAAGGACGTCCAACGCTCACTTTAAGAACATAATTTATACATGTGAACTAGTACTAGAACTGATATCATAATATTTCAAGGAAATTTGCAATAACGGTATTTATGACGATATACAGTAGAACAAACAATACTGAACATTTTATTGGTGGCTGCAGCTTGCAGGCAGCCAACATGTATTACTGCGAACAAGATGAAGGGCATTTTCCATCCTTCTCCAACTAGCTACTGTCCTGAATGACAGACTAGCTATCTCGAAGTGAGAATCTGTTGTCACCCGGTGGCGGGCAGCAGCAACTTCATAGCACAATAGTGACGCAGCATTATGTTACAGTGACACAGCATGTAAACATATGGAGGGCTGCTAGCGATGCTTGAATCATGTGTTGTACTTTGGCTGCACATCCCCAGATGCTATCTCCTCCTCGCGTGCCTCCAGAGCCCGGTTGAACTCGGCGGCGGGGTTTTCGCTTCAAGTGGTGAAACACGTTTGTTGTGTTTCTGCCTTTTAGCAGTAATGGTTTTCTTGCATCATTTGCTAAATGTTGTACTTTGTTGGAGGTCTGACCTCTTGCAGCCGAATCATTTCCACACTATTGAAGTGGCTTCCTTTTTAGGACCCAAATCGCCGCTCTCACTCTCTCACATCTTTGGGCTTGTGTCGTTGTTGAGCGCATGTGTGCTAGGGAACGTAAATGCATCATATGTCATCGCATCGCTATTTCATTGATGGCACGGTATGACACTTTTTTATCACGTAAAAAAATTATACCGGTAATTATCGTGGACAGTATGATATAGCACAGCCCTAATGTCGGCTGTTAAGTTTTTTTTTAAATAAAATATTAATCACTTCAATCTGAGCATATTGAATAACTTCAGTTACTCAGTAATATTGCAAGACTCAGACGGGAGGGACCTGGCAGACAAGATGGTGGACCGCCTGGATATTTCATTCAGTTTATATAGTTCAGATACAATAGTTAATATAGAATATAATTAAGTAAAAATGGGGCCAAAACATAATTACTGAGTTTTAGGTCAGGCTGTTGTTGGATTCTGAAAATAACACACACACGTTGTGTTAAACTGTCCAACACATGAAGTGTGTTAAGCTTTTTACGCATTTTTTACATCTTATGTTCAAATCTACACACAACGTGTTACACGTGTAATAACACATGTTTTGTGCCATGTTTTTAACACATGGATGGAGTGTCTCTATAAACCGCTCCTCCCCTCTTTCTGTCTTTTCATTATCCCCATCTGTATTTTAATATCAGCAGCAGGCCAAGCCAAGGCAATATCCGAGCACTTCACCTAACGCTCGGCTCATTTAATTGACAACAACAGTCTGCGGCCAAGAGAGATTTCAAATCGCATTTTGGATCTCAGTCTGGGATGTGAGAAGCCAGTCACAGTTCAGGGTGCTGAGAGAGCGTCTATATAATAATTACGTTATATCAAATGATTCATGATTGTATTGTCTGAACGGCCAACAACATTTTACACCGGTTTTCGAATTTCGGGACAGCAAACTTGAACACCAACATGCTTGTATCTCAAAGCAGCATTATGTCATAGTACCATTATCAGCAACAGACACTTTACACACATACTGCAGGATTATTCCTTAATCAGATGTATTGTTTACTGAGCCACACTTGCGCTATACAGGTGGCAACAGGGCAAGGCACTTGAACTTTATAACACAGACGTCCGGACATAATGCAAAATGAAAACCCAAAAAGTGTAAATGAGAAGCAGGACACAGGAAACATCCCAGCAGGAGATTTATCCCCTTGGCAAAACCAAAAAACAAAAACACTGCAAGGCCATCTAACAAAGTCACTCAGCGACACACACACACACACACACACACACACACACACACACACACACACACACACACACACACACACACACACACACACACACACACACACACACACACACACACACACACAGCCATTACGCAATACATTAATAATAACTCTGAATTCATTGAGGATCGTTTTTTATTGATTTGTTTAGTACACTTTTGTTGCCTTTGCGGTTACAGCCCCCCCCCCCCCCAGTCTGAATAAGGGGATGCTGCAGCCCCCTCAGCCCCCCCACCTTGCAGCGTCCCTGATCACTGTTGCTTAATCGCTGCCAGCTGCACCACATAAGAGGATTGACTGAGAGCGTTTATTTTTGTTTCGTTTTTTTTTTTTTTTTTTTTGCTGCATCAGCATCATTTAATTTTCGGAGCCAGTGCATTTACTGTGCCGACTAGCAGAAGTTGCAGTGCCCAGACAATCGGTCGATTCTCTTGGACCGAGTGGTTTTTGTCTCTATCCAAGTGGTGTTCTCACTGCAGATAGTAGATGGGCGAAGCTGCAGACGCCTTTTGCGATTGTGGATAAAGAACAGTTAATTGGCATTATCTTTGTGTGTGTGTGTGTGTGTGGGTGTGTGTGCGCGTGCGCGTGTGTTGAGCGGTGAGCTTAACTTGGCTAAACCTGTCATCGTTTGATGATGGACGATGTGCTTGATTGTACATGTGCTTACCACATTACATGAGCGAAGGGACTCTCCGGACACGAGATGAATGTTTGGCCATGCGATGCAACGGCGGTCCGGAGGGACGGGAGATGGGAGTGGGGGAGGCGAAAAAAAGGGGAAGCAGAGGCCATGATGAAACCCCTGTTTTCACTTCTTTATTCTCTGTGCAAGCCGTGATTGCTTCTTGGTGGGTGATTGGATGTGGGCTGCAGATATGATGCAGTCTCCCGAATAAGAATAAGCGGTGGTGGAGGCCTTTCACTCGTCAATGGGGATGATGTGTTTATATTTCACAATTCTTCATCTTGATTAAAAAAAAAAAAAAATGTCCCCCTTGATACTTTCTTTGTGTAATCTCCAGCAACCAAACCCATGGATTAAGTCTCAATCGACTGTTGAGGAGTTTCTCTATTCAAGATCTGTTTGCCTTCATTACGCATGTCCCACACGCCCGTCCTAGAGGCTGTCCCTGACTGCTTCTGTCAACGGGACACTTTTATGTCTTTTTCTTTGCAGTCTTTCTTTCCCGCATTTGAAGGTTGTTTTGTGGATACGTGCTGCAGAGAGACTGACCTATACTGTGCCGCTACTGCAGAGTAGACGTGTGCATGCAAAAGTATGAGTCTGCACATTAATGTGGATGCAGAAAAGCACATTAATGATTTATGATCAACTAATGAAAAACGTTTTTTTATTCTAGCTACTTTATTGCCCATGCCCTAACTGGCATAGTTTCATTTGTGGGCTTATAAAGTTTTTGGCATGGATTGAATCCTACTTTATTAATGTTGACTATGATTTTATCCCTGTTAATCCAACTGACACGGAAAATAAGAAGTGAATCACTGTCTGTTTCAATGTCGTGCCAGGCTATTTAATGCAGTGTTTCCAACGTGATGACTAATACTAAAGCCACTAAAACGGACTGGATCATGGTCCAATCACAGCAACAAAATAAACCTATTTTATTGGAACAGGTTTAAAATCATGCAGCACAAATCAGACATTGCTTAAATATTTTACCGGCTAACGTAATTACCGGCTAACATGACCTTAAGTTATAATGGGCTTTTCCTCAGTCCACCGCAGGTGAATAAGATGGATTTGAACTGGATTACATTTCCCCTTCTTCATTTGACTTGGCTGGCTCCTTCCTCTTGGTGACAGCCTCATGGGGAAACCTAAATAGCATCTCAAATTATTTTTGCATGCATTGTAGTGGATTGTAGTTAAGATCCTGAACATTTAAAAAGTGTATAAAATAAAATATCCCTCCCTTTTTATTTCAAAAGCAACCATGTTCCCTCAGTGTCCCTCAAGGCTCCCATGACGATACTGTCAGGGGTTCATCTGCGCTCTCACACCAGGGCGCCGCTATTGAATCACAGCTTGCATTTTTCACTACCGTTTGTGTCAAAATCAATGTTCGATTGAAACTCAAACGGACGATAATTGTTTCTCTTGGATCGAGCGTTTCTCCCGTGACTCCCACACTAATGACCTCTGTGTGTGGTTGTATGCAGAAGTGCACGTACATTTGTCAAAGGAGTTGCAGTAAAAAAAAGTGGCCAATTTGAAGGAAGTTTAAACAGATGTTTCTGGAAAAAAAAAAAAAAAAAAAACCTTGCAAAAGCGTTGATGTTCCTTCAAGAGGGAGCCAATCATCTCGCTCTATCCTTGTTTCCATGGCAACTACAGATGTTTCCAAATGTGTTGAATCAAAAACAAAACAAAAAAAACACATTTGTGTGTGTGTGTGTGCTTCTGTCCGTTTGTGGGTGTGTTGCACTGTATTTTATTTTTACTGTTTTGTTTTTCTTACTGTTAATTTCAATTAGGTCTTTGCCATGACTTGCAGCACTGTTGATGTTAATGTTCATGTTGAACTGTATTAACAAAATAAAAGCGCGGCCCTGTTTCTACTTGGACTGGAGCTGCCTGGTTTTACATTTTCGCTATTTCAGCTGCTACCCATTACAATGTACTGGAATAATTAAGTTGTCAATCTTTTGCTTGGCATTGTATTATTTCAGATCTGTACATGGTGATATTATAGATTATGATATTTACAAATGGCTTTAGAGAACTGCTTCTTTTTTTGGGGTCCACCCTTCTTTGGCACTAGGCTGCCTCTTGATGGGAAGCTGTGTATTTCTATTATTGATTGATTTATTATTGGGTTTGATTATTTTGCTTTAGGGTATGAGTTTATCATTTTGATGAGACTGAGCATGTGCAATGGTCCAACTCTAATTCATGACACAGTTGACTGATTTCTTCTACTTTCTCTCCACCTTTTCCTCTCCATCCTCTCCTCCTCCTCTTCCTCCTCTCCAGAAGGAGTTTGTGCCCCCCCCACCACTCCTCTTCAGGAAGCTGAGTAACCCGGACCTGTCCCCCCGCGGCGGCCGCCGTCACCAAGTCCAAACTGCACCGTCAGCTGAGCCAGGATGAGAACCGAGCCCGGCGCAGCAGCATGGCCATGACCGGTAACGCCCCCGCACACACAGCCGCCTGTCACCACCCCATCCCTCACTCCTACCGGATCCGCTCTGCACATGTGCAATGCATGGCACCTTTACCACGCATAAATAACATGTGAACAAAACGTAATTGGTTTTCCGTTGATAAGCAACCTCAACGGGAAGGTTAATCCAAACCATTGCAATGGCTGCTAAATGTCACTTTAGTAACGTATAGGATAAATAAGTAAAAACAAAATATATTTTTTAACTTAGTCGGTCTATTAAAAGAGTAATCACAATAATTCTTATTTAAATAAGAGAACCCTATATTTTAAATATAAATACTATTTTGTATGGTCATCAATGGAGCCAGAACATGTGTTTTTCTTAAAGCATAAATGACGTTGATGTTAGCTTCTGTGTTCTGCACATGTGCAGTACGGACCCGACAGGTCGTGAAGTGAATGTGCGCACGCTCCTGCACATGTGCAGTACAGATGGAGCAGCGGCAGGTATGGTTGGGTGGTGACATCAGCACCACATTAATATCTAGTTCACACTGATCTGACATTCACCCTCTGATGCTAACCCCTCCTAGTGGTGTGGTCACACCCGCTTTGTACTTTTACCATCCAAACGTGACATTTTGAAAAAAAGTGACATCTTCACACACCCACAGATATTACCCTACATGCGTCTTATATAAAATATATTAATCTATCGATTATTTTATAGATTAATCTATTAATCTAAATTATTCATTTTCTTCCAAAACACATACAATTCATTCAGATGGATCTGCCTTTGAGAGCTAAAGAAGATAAAGAAAGAAAAAACAAATAAATAATCATTATTTAACATGTAATACTTAATGTAAAATATACTAATGTTCCCTATATTCTTAAACTTCAACCTTTAATTATATTGATCACGATTATTCAAACGTTGTGGGATTGGCCCACCGTGTTTTTTGCCTTTTTCTGGTGGTCCACCATCCAGAATAGCACCTGTATGCTTTCTTTTCAGGTGTTTGCGCATGGCGGTGGTGCTGCTGTGCATTTTGCACAGCAAACCGACCGCCATTTTGTCGTCCGCTAATGTAAAGTATTCCCATACTCTTTAAGCGTTTGGTCTGGGGAAACCTTTACACGCAACCTCGTTGGTCCCAGACTCTGCTGCAAGCCGCAATGTTTTTTTGTAAATCTGTAGGTGTTGACAGGAGCCGACTACGAATGACGTGAACCCGGCAGTTACGTTGTGGTATTGAAGTGACACATCATAATGCATTGAACAAATTGTGTTTTTAATTATACATATTTTTTTGTTAAAAAAAAAAACATGCGTGATTACAAATATTAACGTTGATGCATTGGGGCTGCTGCAATTTGTCGACGTCATCGATGACATTGACAAAGCAGCAGCCCCTAATTCAAGCCAGATGGAGCAGCACACTAATAGATGGTGTAGCATGTACTCTCGGTTAACGCTGGGTTTTCCCCTTCCTCCTCCTCCTCCGGCGTTTGTCCTGAAGGTAAGCAGCTGCTGCCCCTGTCCAGCAGTCTGCACGGCGGCGTGAGCCAGCTGACATGGCAAAGCACGGCGGGCGGCATGGCGGGTCCCATGGGCGCCGGGGGCCCCCCTGGCGGAGAGAGCAACAACCTGGTGTGGATGAGGAACCAGACCCTGGGCCAGTCTGCGCCGTCGCTTACCGGACTGGTGAGTCCCGCAAGACCGAACGCATACTGTGTACTGTTATGAGGTCTGGTGTTGACACCACGCACACAGCCACACACCGATGGACGCCGACGCGCCTGTCACTGTGTACACACAGCGTGTGTAAACACAGACGGGGAACATTTACATTCACATGACACACACTTTAAATGGTATAAATCAAACACTTGGGGCCCAGGAGGAAATGTGCAAGGCTCTGGGCAAAGGGAAAACCTGTGTACCTTCATGTGGCCGGAAACTGTCCTGAACATTGCAAGGACATTTAGGATGACCATAAATCATGGAGTTAGTAGTGAGATAACCCCGGTGAAGGAAAACAACTGCAGTTGCTGTTTTGCTTCTGCGCTGCACACTCACACACAAACTCATAGCCACAAACCCACTGGGCTGGACCGTCGGAAATACGGTGTTTCACTCATCTCAACCTCCAGTTCCCAGTTGACCTGCTCTGCCTTCTCAACTATTTCCAGCCCTCAAATCTCAGTAATCCCTTGACTGCAATCAGTTGGTTTATTATATCTATACAGCTGGGTCGGTCCCTTGGTTTGTGCTCAAAAAAGGGGGTGCTTATCTTGGTGGATTCCAATTTTTGTTGTGTTGCTATGGAAATCAATTGTATGTTATGCCCTTCAATCAATCACTCAGTTTCCTTTTTCTATTTTTAAAGTTGTGAGTGTGTTGCACCAAAACACAACAACATACAATGCCTTTGTACACCAGATGCGTACATGTGAGATTAATTTTCACAGTGTTGCCGACACCATCAACTGATATTTGCACACACTAGTACAGCTCACCGCCGGTCTGTGGGTTCAGTTCGCCCGCTGGCCTGTGGGTTGTGCGTCCTTGCAGAGGGCTCCTCGCCAGCCTGATGCAGGGATGCAGTATGAGGATGACTCAGGCTTTTGCAGTCACACACACACACACACACATACACACACACACACACTCTCGCTTACACACACACACACACACTCTCTCGCTCACACATACACGTAAAAAAGATAGACAAACATTACGTGTATGTAGTTTAGGCGTGCATGCACGCATGTGTCGCATGCTTGTGTAGGTTTATGTGCGTTGGAGTGAGTCATCATCCCTGTGCTGACCTATATATCATACTTCCAGATAGCAGCAACTCACCAGCAAGCCTGAGCAGAGGTGACTGCAGTGAAATCTGTGTTGTGTATGCAGCAAGAGAGACATTCACTGTAGTCTGTGCACAACTCTGCACCCTGCTGGTGGTCAAAGGAACTGCGTAGGATTGAGGCTCAACTTGTCATGTGGGATGCATACGTCTCTGACTCCGGTCTTACTGTTGTTTTTTTCACTATTGCCTTTAACTTTTCCAGTTTGCCTTTCAAGCACCGTTAAATGGTATGAAGTGAAGCATTTTTCTTGGGTTTTTTAATTTGAAGTTACCAACCTGCGAAGTCGTGGCATCTAAAGTTGAGCTATTGTTATGGGGCGACATAAGAATAGTTCAACTTTAGATGCCATGACTTCGATTTCTTCTTCCTTTGATTTGCACAGCAAAAAAAAAAAAAACCAACATAAAAGCAAGTATCATAGTTATTCTTAGCAGTCTCCTGTACTTAATTTGGTTCTTTGTTGTATTAGTCCTCAGCATATCCTGTCCTGTGAGACCCACCCAAATACGCCCCCTGATCCCAGATGAACTCAATCGCAGTCAAATACTTTTTGTTTTGTTCCACATACAATCAATGATGTGCACAACATGAACAACACATGTGATTGTGAGCAATCTGTAGTGCTATAGATAGCCTCACTGGTGTCATCTGTATGTGTTCATTTTAGATCAAATTTGATGAGACTTATTGGTGGTCATCGGTGGTCATAGCGTGAGATCATGGCCTTGTGAGACCGGCATCCAGATACTTTTGCAATGAGTATCAGTCTGGCCTTGGCTGGGCAGCAGTTGTTTTCCTCATATGACAGGGGCCTTAAAATTCAATCCAGTCCAAAGCCAATCAGATTACATTACTAAGTGACACTCTTGGCGCTTGCCAAAATGCGGTGGGAAGTAGAACAAAAACATTGTCTCCTCTGAGAAAAAGCCTTTCGTACAAATGTCTGTTAATCTCTTAACATCATCATTCAGTACCTCGAATCAAAAAGTTGAAAAGTCAATTTTTAATTTCCTTGGGTGCGGCTGATTAGTCATATAATTTAAAAATGTTTTTGGAGAGGCTTTCAATGGGTTGAAGGCCAGACTGATCTGCAGAGAGAAACATAATGAAAACCTGCAAGATCAGGATGGTCTCACAAGGCTCGCGTATGTAAACACATTTATGTCCTGACATTTAAATGTTGAACGATACAGTAAATATATATACATGTATGATATATACAATATATCACTGTCTGAATGAAGTCTGTCACTATCTGCACCCCACCCAGTCGCCTGCACCCACTGGCCTAGAAAGGATGTGCTGTGTTCATACTATACTGCCAGCAGAGGGCACTGTTGCCTCAGTGTGGAACCACACTCACATGGATAAAGATTGACCATATAACTTGCCCAAAGGCAGTTGGAGAAGGGCAATATTTCAAGGTGATGATGGGATACATTGTAAATTATCTTTAAATTATCTTAATGCATTTTTATTTCTTAATTAATTATTTATTTATCCCCCTATATGTTTACCTACTTGTACTGTCCACACAACAAACATATTTTTTTGGTTTTGTATCTAGAATAACAGACAGCAGGATTTCATACTATTGGATACTGACCAGACGAAATGAAGTCTTAAATGTTTCCACTCGTTTTAATGATCTGGAAAGGTCTTTAAAATCAATGCATGCACACTCTCTTGCTCTCTGCCTCCATCTCTCTCGCTTCTGTCTCCCTTTGATATGATTTGTATAACAGCCAGCGGTAAAATGTGAACAAATGAACATAGCAAGTTCTTCTAGATGAGGAGATAATGACGGCTTATTATTATTCTCATGACCAAGGTTATTGCAATTTTCCTTTTTCTTGAGGGGGGAAAAGTGCCCTGGTCCACTTTTCTTTTCTTTATTGATATTCTCTCACAGTAACCCCTCACATCGTATCATTTTTTAAGATATGTGTGTCTTACAATGTATTTCATACATTGTAAGACACACACACACACAAGCATGCAATCATATTGCTCCATCTTCCAGTAAACAGTGCATTGTATAAATATTGTCCAGAAGTACTGTCTCGGTCAAGGCTGTCTGGTTTCTTTTCCCAGTCCCAGGCAGCGCAACACTTGAGTTCATTCACTTCCATTACAACTGGGCAGCAACACCTGAACCCCTTATGTGCATTTTCCATCTCCCTTTGTTTATCCTCGTCTGGACACTAAAACAGGTTCGTGTTTTAGTATTTCCTGACGGATCCAATACATGCACCGGTAAATGACTTGCATGCGTAGTTTGTTTACATACGTTTTTAGCCTTGATAAGCAAGCGGAGGAGGGGTCATCGCATTTTTCAAACCAAGACCTGTGTACCAGAGCCCTATTAAAATAAAGTGAATTATGTATTAGCGGGACAGAGTGAGTTGATATGTCACAAAGTGGTCATTAGGGGAGATGAGTGCAACGCGTCGGGTCTGTCTTTTGGGAGAATAACGCTGGAAGGCCAGATGGTGTTTACCTCCTTGTTAATGGTCTACTGCTTGCTCACCCTGTGTGTGTGTGTGTGTGTGTGTGTGTGTGTGTGTGTGTGTGTGTGTGTGTGTGTGTGTGTGTGTGTGTGTGTGTGTGTGTGTGTGTGTGTGTGTGTGTGTGTGTGCTTGGTAACGGCTAAGTGCCAGGTGGTATGTATACTGTCCATTGATAATTGAAGACTGGATGTGGGCTCTATGCTAAGGATCCCAAGGCGGTTGTTCTTGATGGCACTTGATGAGCGCTAAGGACACGGACTGTGTTTATGCACAGCAACATTCGCTTTCATGGAAAGATGAAAGTCATAGCGGGAAGACAAGTGTACAGCCAGACATGGGAACCGTGTTTGTCTCTAGCCGAATCAGACTCTAACAAGGCTACATAGGCTCAGCACTGCCTTTTTTTAAATATATATATATAAACCTGATTTATATAACATCTCTCGAAAGTTGTGTGTGTGTGTATGTGTGTGCATCACCACAAATAATACTCCAAAAGTCCATGCATGTGCATTGTGAAAGTCAGTTTTACATCTGTCTTTGTACTACAATATTATAATAGCTAGCTCGTTTCTGTATCAACCCTGTCTCATCAAAATTACGTTCCCAGGGAACTATTCGGCATTCTCAATTACGTTTGTCTGAAAACGTATTTTGTCCGTGATTACGTTTCATTGAACGTATCGCAAATACGTTCGTTCTCAGCCTATTTTTTGCCATTTCTTTCCTTCTATAGAATTATGTTTGGTTGAAACGTATCCCAGATATGTTAAATGTCAACATATATCATATTATTGTCATTAAGGCATATTTCCCTTTCGGGGAACGTTTCATTTAACGTATTTTGTCCCTGATTACGTCTTGAATCTGAATTGAGCATATTTTTTGTTATTTATTTACCTCTTGGATAATTTACATTGAATTGAAACGTATCCTCAATAGGCTACGTTAAATATCGATAACATTTGTCCGGGGAGGGGGGGTCCGGTCCAGGTCCGACCCTCCCCGGACCGGACCGGCGGGGGGAGGATGGCCGGTCCAGTGGTGGGCCGGTCCAGGACCCTGAATGCTCCCAGTCCGACCCAAATAGATGCACCTGCATTTATACATGACGGGCCGCAGCATGGGCCGCTGTATACTACAGTATAAATGTATACTCATGATCATTAACGATACAGCAGTGTTGTGTAGTGGCCATCGCTAAGAAATATGTATGCTTCTTTTCCGAGAAATATCGTAATTTCATTGGTTTGTTGCGTCAATTTACACTACAGTTCCCATGAGTGTCAGCGACCGTTGCTATGGTGACGACGCCAGCTTTTATTAAAATGTTTTATATTGCCGATGGGTGGTTATCGTCAGTGGCTGGCGAAATACTGCCCTGTAGCAGTTATATTGAAATGTAAAGAAAATAATGTGTGTATAATGAAAATCGACCAGCCACAAACGGTACAGGAAACATAATTTGAAGCTTTCTGATTGGCTGAACTGGCCCAGATATGTAAGCCAACACACTGTGAACATAATTTGTACTTTTTATGTGTACCTTTTAAAGCCAGCACAGTTAGAAATGCAAGCTTTTATATTTAGGATAATATATATTTTACTGTAAGATGGACATTATTATACGTCACGCGCAACACGTACCCTGACTACGTTGGTCCAAAGTGCCAAACGTAGAGGGGTTACAATAAAGGCCCTTAAATTGTATGACTGTTACATTTTTCTGCCTATTCTTTTACTATTATTGTCCCACACCACAATGTATGTCCCACAATGTGAACTCCAAACAATTCATGTTCATCCAATTCATGGACAAGCTGGAAAAACGTCTAAAAACACTTGAAATAGAATATAGCCTATATTTATATTTTTACAACATCAATCTCCCTATAATATGAACAAAATATGATCAGGTTATACTTTCTCTCTTGAAAACGGGCAAAACGCTAACCCTAACCCGGAAAATGAATTTAAAGAACTACAAACGTTCGGAAAATGCAATACACTGAAGTGTGCGGCGCCATGTTTTTTGTAGTCCTAAAGCCCCTTATGTTACTATGGCAGAGGCCTACTTTCTTTCAAAAGCTCATATCTTGGTCAATTAAAAACAACTGTGGGTAAAAATGTAACTACACACAGACATACATTCGCATTACCATATTGTTCATCCAGGGCAATCCTGTCAGCCCTGGGGAAGGGAACACAATGGCTATAAATGGTCATATTAGGTAATATGGAAATATGTATATGAATCATTTAAGGGGTAAATGGGGTCTAAACTGCTCCAAATTGAAAAGCATGACTAAGGATAAGGTCACCATCAATATGTTGAACACATTTTGCCACTAAATATCCCTTAAAATATGTTTTAGTGATTTTATCCATCTTGGCTCTATATAGGCTCTGAGAAAGTACACATCAGTAAGTGCCTTCTCAGTGAGCAGATAAAAATGAAACTTTGTCGTAGGATGACAATGAAGACATCGTTGGAAAGGTCTTGATCTGCAGAATACAGATCTGCCACTGTGGACATTCTGGATGGTTCCTGCTCCTCAGGAATGCCCTTTGAACCTTGAACCTAAGGCTCTTTTAAAGGCTTACAGAAAAGCAACACAATGTGATACAAACATGGGGAAAACATTTTTGGAAAGCTCTTGACTTCTTCTATCATGTCCTTTGTGGCCTTTGCCAAACCATTAGGGGGCGCTACTGGGTAAGGTCAAAACCAGATTTCACCCAATTAACAATAGTAAAAATGAAATCTGACTAAATAAATGTGCTCCCCGGTCCCTAAAACATATAATACACTTGCGAAGTTCCTTGACACATTTTCACATAATAGGGAAAACGTAAACTAAACATTTTAGAACTAGCCTACAAAAAAAATGGCGGAAAAAACATGGCGCCGCACACTTGAGTGTATTGCATTTTCCGAACGTTTGTAGTTTTTTAAATTCATTTCCGGGTTAGGGTTAGGGTTAGCGTTTTGCCCGTTTTCAAGAGAGAAAGTATAACCTGATCATATTTTGTTCATATAATAGGGAGATTGATGTTGTAAAAATATAAATATAGGCTACATTCTATTTCAAGTGTTTTAGACGTGTTTCCAGCTGCTTTGTTTGTCCATGAATTGGATAAACATGAATTGTTTGGAGTTCACCTTGTGGGACATACATTGTGGTGTGGGACAATAATAGTTTTATTTTTATTTTTTTTATTGTCAACAATATTATGACATTATAACATAAACAGTAGTACAGTAAGGACAGTACTTCCGGCTGATAGGTCCTCCCAGGTGGTCACGGCGTCTGTCAGCTGTAGCCCCTAGCAACCTGACGTCATTGAAACATGGTGCAGGAATCAGAGAGAGAAAACATAGAGTAACTAACCAATAGGACAAACATCCGATCGTAACTCGTCACTTTGTCAACATTAGTTTCTCCCGCTGCCACGGAATAATGTGTTGATCAGCAAATCAACCTCAGACGTGTAGTGGGCGAGGGTTTGATCCGTCAGACGGAGTGACGTCACAAGGGAGTCCTGTGGAATCTGAAAAAGTCACGTGAATCTTGAAAGTCACGTGACTTGGACGCAAAACCATGGGAAAAGAATAGGCAGAAAAATGTAACAGTCATACAATTTAAGGGCCTTTATTGTAACCCCTCTACGTTTGGCACTTTGGATCAACGTCAGGATACGTGTTGCGCGTGACGTATAATAATGTCCATCTTACAGTAAAATATATCTTATCCTAAATGTAAAAGCTTACATTTCTAACTGTGCTGGACTGGGAATGCTCCCAGTCCAGGGTCGGACCTGGACCGGACCCCCCCCAGCCGTGTAGTGGGCGAGGGTTTGATCCGTCAGACGGAGTGACGTCACAAGGGAGTCCTGTGGAATCTGAAAAAGTCACGTGAATCTTGAAAGTCACGTGACTTGGACGCAAAACCATGGGAAAAGAATAGGCAGAAAAATGTAACAGTCATACAATTTAAGGGCCTTTATTGTAACCCCTCTACGTTTGGCACTTTGGATCAACGTCAGGATACGTGTTGCGCGTGACGTATAATAATGTCCATCTTACAGTAAAATATATCTTATCCTAAATGTAAAAGCTTACATTTCTAACTGTGCTGGACTGGGAATGCTCCCAGTCCAGGGTCGGACCTGGACCGGACCCCCCCCAGCCCCGGACCCCCCCCCCCCCCCCCCAGCCCCGGACCCCCCCCCCCCCCCCCCCCCCCCCCGACAAATGTGTTATCGATATTTAACGTAGCCTATTGAGGATACGTTTCAATTCAATGTAAATTATCCAAGAGGTAAATAAATAACAAAACATAGGTATGCTCAATTCAGATTCAAGACGTAATCAGGGACAAAACACGTTAAATGAAACGTTCCCCGAAAGGGAAATATGCCTTAATGACAATAATATGATATATGTTGACATTTAACATATCTGGGATACGTTTCAACCAAACATAATCCTATAGGTAAATAAATGGCAAAAAAAATAGGCTGAGAACGAACGTATTTGCGATACGTTCAATGAAACGTAATCACGGACAAAATACGTTTTCAGACAAACGTAATTGAGAATGCCGAATAGTTCCCTGGGAACGTAATTTTGATGAGACAGGGTTGTCTGTATATGTATATTATAGTGATGTATACTGGCCTATATAGACGCATGCTTTTTAATTTTAAATGTGCCTTTCGAGGACTTCAGCAGCGCTGACTCAGGCTGCCTGTTAAATATACATGGTAACGTGTTGAATAATTACTGCGCTCTCATCTCTTTCCTCAGCGGTGTGCAGAGAATGATGCACACAGCCGTGTGACCTGATTATTTGTATTTTTGTTTTAGTCAGTTAACAACAGTGAAGTTGTTCGACTGATTTTCTACAACATTTTTTATGCAAAGGTTTTGCAGGTTATTTTAATAATGATTCAGTGTTGCAGTTCACACATGTAGACGCGCCGTTTAAATTAAACCTTTTAAAACCGTGAAATTAAAGGACAATACCGGTCTGGGTGATCAAACCACGATAACGGCCTCTCCTGGCTTCACTAAAACTTACCAATATCATTTGTCAAAGTGACTTCCTTGTACCGATTCTGCCGAAGAGCATCGTGTGAACGCGCCTGCCACGAATGTAAGGCAATACAGCACTTTGGTCTCTGTAATAATAATGATAACTTTGTAATGTCACTGACATCAAATCATGCAAACAAATCAAAGCAGTGTTGTTTTGATGAAACAAAAAAAAACCACATTGCATATTGTGCAGTCGTTTGGTGTTAGGTTAGACGTGGTTCTGTCTTCACAGCCTTGTATGGCTCGT
Source organism: Merluccius polli (assembly GCA_030340625.1). Taxonomy (NCBI): domain Eukaryota; kingdom Metazoa; phylum Chordata; class Actinopteri; order Gadiformes; family Merlucciidae; genus Merluccius; species Merluccius polli. Next base: position 15,812 of record JAOPHQ010006336.1, read on the forward strand.
CTCTCCTCCCGGGTTCAAGCCCAGCAGGCCAGCAAGGTGGAGCGGGGGTGGAGGATGACTCATGCTCATGGTTTCTCTCTCTCATAGAGCAGAGGTGTGTGTGTGTGTGTGTGTGTGTGTTGACATTTGTGTATAGCCCTATTCTTTGCATATTATCTAAATTATACTTTCTATCTAATGTGACTATACAGCACATGCATTTGATATATGCGCTCATTCATGCATGAACACACACACACACACACCAGGCACCTCTATCTGTTTTGAAGCTATCCGTTTCCATTTAAGATTGCAGGATACCTACTAAAGGTGATCCATTCACCTGCTGAGAGATGGACACACACGTGCACACATGCACGCATGCACGCACACACACACACACACACACACACACACACACACACACACACACACACACACACACACACACACACACACACACACACACACACTCTTCACACAGCCTCCAGCTTCTTGATGTAGCAGTATGCCGAGATTGGCCAGCGATTCAGCCACAGGGTTAATTCCCAGGAAGCGATTGAAGTATGCGTGTGCATGCATGCGGTGCATTTCGGCCTGCGGCGTGTCCATCTGTGTTTATCTTGGTCGGCGTGTTTGTGCACGTTTGCGGGTGTTTCTGTGGCCGTATGTACGTGATGGACCGCATAGGCATGTGGCTTGTGACATATACAGGACAAGAACAAAGGGGCAGAGGGATCAAAGGATAACAGAGCACACATGAATGTGGACTGTATGGATGGAGTGGCTGGAGCCGTGCAGGGACTTTTATTTTATCACCGCGAGTGCAACACAATTCTCACATGTCCCAAAGTTATTATATTCACCGTCTATAAAGAAATGTATGATAGCCTTGCCCTGAAAATGTCCCGGAAATGGAGCCAAATGTACACAAAGCCTTGCTTTGGTAGGCCCTTGTGTCTTTTAATCGGACTCCTCTGTGTGAGCTAAAGCTGAAAAAGTTCTCATAGTCTCTCTCTCTATAAACACCATAATGCTATGGCTCTTGGCTCCGCTGTTCCCCCGGAGGATAATATAATATGTGTATCCTCCTTACATTGTACTAGTGTTGCATGATGTGACATTACGATATTACATCCCCCCCCTCCAGAAAGTACTTTTTTTTTCCCATCGTTCTACAATGTCAGTGACATGCGATCCGGGCGTCTCTTCTGTTTCTAGTGGAGCCAGCCGCGTCGCGCTGCATATAACGCACAATATTATGTTGCGGCTGCCGCATCAACAACTCTACTCTAACTTTACCTGGCAGCCATTATGAAAATGCCTGATGAGTCATCGTGAATCACCGTTTAATACGCATGCACATAGTGGAATTAAAGGGGGGGGGGGGTCACTTTGATTTCGATCTTTGAATTCAAAAGCAGAATCGAAAAATAAAATGTTATCTAGTGGCTCTTCTTTTTGTTTTTGTGTCGAACAGTTATTTCACCAATTTGCAGAAATAAGATTTATATAAGTTATATTTTAAACAAATTATTAAAATGTTAACGTATGGCCTTAGTGTGGCACATTCCTAAAGAAATATAGTGGTTATATCACACATACCATGTAGCCTGTCTTTTTAATGAAGAATTTGAAGTTGTGAGGGCATAAAATCAATGATGTGTTGATCAAGACTCGATAGTCTAACATTGGCATAGCTGTCAGTGCTGAAAACAATAAAATAAAATAAAGATATTTTTTATCGTTTGTTTCAATCAAAAATATCATCGAATCGTGACCTTAAAATCGAAAACACCCCTAGCCTCTAATACATTAATCTCCACACGATGGAGGCCGGTTTGGTTTTCTTCTCCCCATATGTGGGGGACATTCCCCGAATGCCGTGTGCCTCCTCCTAATCCCTGCATGTATCACAGAGATTCATATCCCGCTGCTGCACTGATGAAAGCATGCGCCACAGCTTGGGGCGTCTTCATTTGCCTTCCTCCCCTCCGCCTCCCCCCCATCCCCCCCCCCATCCCCTGTGTGTGAGCCACCCAGCAGGGGGGCCTCGGTCCAGCAGGCTGCACAGACCGGGCTAGTTAGGCTCGGTCCGGGCTGCGATGTTCTCGCTCGAACCACCAACAAATATCCAGAACCGGGAAGCGGTTGCATTTGAGCGTTTCAGGCTGTAGGTACTCTTCTCCTTCATTCTGTCAATCTCCCAGCTCATAGCTGCATCATTATCTCATTGTGGGGATTAGGTTATCTCCATCTGGACCCTGTTGTCTCTGGTCTGCTGTCAACCTAAGCTAATGACACGCACACACACACACACACACACACACACACACACACACACACACACACACTCACACACACACACCCATCACACTTTGTGTATACCTAGTTTGCCTTCGAGCTTTTGAGATTGAGTTCCTGATTGGACGTCTGTTTTTGTGTGTCTGTTCGGCTTATTATGGCTGTTCTTTCTTTAAATATCGGTATATTTATGTGTGTGTGTGTGTGTGTGTGTGTGTGTGTGTGTGTGTGTGTGTGTTAGAGGATACAGTGTCCGTCCAAACCAAAGCCCAGTTGAATCCCGATTCAGAATCCGAGTTTCAGAATCAGTCTATGACAAAGACACGATTTTCTCTGACTATGGTCAGGTTGGGTCCAAACTCTAATTGACCCGAATGCTTCGAAGCTACGACTGTTGCCATGGTAACCGAAGTCCAAATCAGTATTCGAATGCTTCGTTTTTGTTTTTTGTATACGCATTACCCCAAAAATCCCATGAAATAAGAAATAGTAATCCAACATTATTCATTATTATTACTTGTTCTGATATTCTCAGACAAGGACATTTAGTTTTGTGCCTCACAGCGCTCTCATCGAACGACAGCAGCACTGAAACTGTGACAGTTACTGCTACAGCCTATTTATTTATTCATTTGTTTATAGGCGTACATATGAGCAAATTCGTTTTCATTGGCTATGGCTGTCATTTATTTGACGTTATCGCACATTTTGAAGACGTTTTTTCATTTAAAAAAAAAGGAAAATCCTTGAAATACAATTTTTTGCATCATCTCTCATTAGACTACTAAGAATTAATAATAAGTCATTACAATAATAGCAAAGTATTTATGTATTTAACAATAATGACCGCAAGTTTGAGGAAGGTATGATCACTTGTTGTCCGTGTGTGTGTGTGTGTGTGGGGGGGGGGGGGTATCTTTTTAAATTCAGCAATTTAAATGTCCGAGATGCTGGCCATTAACCGTGTGTGTGCATGTGTGAGCGGATGCCTCCAAGTCGTCTTTGTGCTCATTTGTCGCCGTGTGACCTTTACAATTTCCATGTGGGTGACAGGACTCGCCATTTTATAATTGGTTTAAAAACTACGTGTGGCTGCTATCCGACCTTCACTGCCTTTGAAGTCATTGGTCAGCTGGATGAACTGGACCCAGGTTGCTGCTGGCAACCTACTGATATTATTTTCCTCGTTTCTCATTTTTTTGAAAATGTCTTTTACTAATTACCCCCCCCAACTCTCTGTGTCTCTTCACACACTGATATCATCGCTGTACTTATTAGCTGAGAACTTCCTCACCTCCAAGCTAAGTGAGTGGTTGTGGTGGTTTTAGGGATGCAGGAGACCTTTCAAAACTAGCGGCTCAGGAAAAACACTAAATCTTAATTGTGCTCTCATCGTGACCCAGCAAACCTTCCAATACTTACCAGCTAATGGCTGTAATTAAGTAGGCTTGTTCACTTGTTTCCATTCAAATTCGGGGCCACGCTTGGCTAATTACACAGACGCACGCTTTCCCTTTCCCTCTCTTTTCGCCTATCTGTTTGCCGTCTGTCTTTCTCGAACACACACACACACACAGTCTCTCAAATCCGAAAAATAAATCAAGTTTTCCGTCTCATTAGCATTTGCTGGATTTTTAACTATATCGATTTAATCACCTGCGTCTGCGTGTCTCTGCCACACGGTTGCCTCCCGCTGCGCGACTCTGCTTGACTGCCTACTGAGAGCAATTAGGGATGGGCCTTGAAAGATGAAGGCTGTCAGCTTGAAATCGGGGGCACATTCAGGAGGCGCATAGCAAGAACAAAGCACAACATCACCCCAGGCTCCGGGCCAATCATGCCTCTGAAATAATTAGCGGGCGCGATGCATGCCCTTATGTTTAGCTTTTTTATCTAATAATTAAATTTAGTTTTGGGGTTTTTCATCGGCAAGTTTCTTTGGCTTCAATTAGAGTAGAGAGCTTGTTTTTTTGTTTTTTTTCTTTTCTTTTGTCTTCTGAGGTCTGCGATCATGAATTCAAATCAGGGCTGATGTGCTAGTTGGCACACACACACATGTGTGCTAAGTCAAGTTAGCACACACCGGCTAACGAGTCTCACTGAAAATGAGCTTATTGGGTTATATTTTTTTATTTTTCTAACTCATGCACCAAGAAGCTCAGCCTGTCCATACCTTGTACACATGTGGTTACAGTTATTAAATTCTAACTTTTACTTTGAAGGCAAACTTTTGGTTTGACATTTTGACAATCTGAAAAGCTGGTGAGATGTGGATCAATGCAACATCCTGTGGGGTTTTTGATGAGACTACACACGGACCGCATCTGTGTTTTTCCTTTTAGTCGCTGGGCTTAGCACCGAGTTATTTATTCACTGTCAAGGCTGGCACAGATCATAGCTTTCAGTGTAGGGCTGCAATGCTGTGGCTTGATTTGGTTTCTACATTATAGCAGAGACTACAAAAGGATGAGGAATTGTTTTGTACTTTCCTCGCGTCTAGCTCTCCATTCATGTCTCTCCCTCTCCTCTGCTCTGGGCTGTGTTTCCATCTCCATCTGCCAGCGCAATAATATTCAATTTAAAACTCATTGAAAAGAGCAGGGAGAGGTCAGCCGCCGTCTATTTCAGATGTCACCCACTTAGTTCCCCAACTTATATGAAGCCGTACTCTAATGTGATATTCAGGTTTAAAATGCACTGAATGTCTTGTTTTTCCTTTAAAATGTGAATTCTTCACTTTTTCTTTACTTTGCAAATCTTTTTGAATGCTTTTGGTGTGTTGTGTGTGGTATGTTAATGTTTTTGCTAATGTGCCATCGTTCATTCTTGCTTCTCTGAGGCATTAGAAATAACACTGTAATTGTAATTAACCACTTTTTTAACCAAGTATTATTCTTCATTATAATCTAATGTGCACACCTTGCCACATTAGCCAATTATAATGTTTCTCACTGGACGATGCCCTTTGAGTAATTATCTGTAAATTAATGTAAATGTAAAACATTTATGTAAAAGCAAACCAAAAAATGTTTTTTTATAATGGTTTGCTTTTTAGGCTGGCAATATAATTATACCACTATTTATGTTGTGAAGACGTGTAATGAAGACGGAGAGGTGAGCTTGAGGGGGTTTCGTGTAAAACAATGAAGCGGCACCTGGTGACCTCCGAGAGTTGTTAAATCACCTGCTAACTCGTCTCGGTGTCTCGGCGTCTGTAACTGTAGCCGTCTTTCCTTTGACTGGCTTTCAATCAATTGCCTCATTCTGTGAGCGCTTCACTGCTTGTGCGTTGAGTGCCAGATAAAGTGGCCTCTTAGCCTGGCATCGGCAGGCCAATTCACACATACTTGTCTGGAACCTCTCAGTTCATTTTTGATTTCCAAGTGGCGTTATCAAGGGGTGCGGACCGATGCCCCCTGGACGCAATTGGATAGACGTACAAACAATTAGAGCAGACGTAATGGACGGTGTGACGCAAACTAAACTTTTACCAAATCCTGTCGGGGGAAGTACGGCAAACACATCTTTCTCATCAACAAAGGCTTTAAATGCAGTCGTCTGTTCTTCTTTTAGAGAACACATACCGTCTAGTTTCTGTAATACTGTTTAGTTGCGATGGGGGATTCAACATCGGCGGCAGCTATCTTGGTTGTTACACGGAAAATGTTATCGTATCAAACCCGCCCCGTATTAGATAAGCGGTTGTGATGGGCGCGACCCGGGACCAGGTCAGCTGGAACCGGGGATGGGAGGGGGGCCAGACCAGATCTGCCAGAGCAAATAAAAACACCAGCTCAGTCCGGTTCCCAGGCTAGCGGTCTTTAGCTTTGGGCGCTATTTTACAGTTGTAGCTTTAGCTGGTCATGTGCACGGTCAAACCCGTTTAGCCCATACGGCTCACCCATCTGTGTGTGTGTGTGTGTGTGTGTGTGTGTGTGTGTGTGTGTGTGTGTGTGTGTGTGTGTGTGTGTGTGTGTGCCGTCTGTGCTGAATATTTTGTACACAGCACTCTGTGTGCTTGTGCATCGTTGCGCTACTTTCTCAGGGGGTCCAGCAGTGGGCTCTGCAGGTGAGGACCGGTGCCCAGAGCGGCAGCGCCATGCGGCGGGCACAGCTGTACCTCGGCAGGCTGACCTGTCCCTGACACCTACTCAGAGCAGAGAGAAAGAAAGTGAAGATTAAAGGCTTGACTAGAGAGACAGACAGCTGCAGGAGGAACACAAGCTTTTGTTCTCCGGGGGGGGGAGAGGTAACAATACAGGTAGATACAGCGCAGAAATGCATGTGATTAACAAAGCCTTTTCGCACCTTTTTTGTTAATCAGTCTTCCAACAAACAGCTTAATTTAAGTCCAAGCATAGGGCTGGTCAAGGCCACATCGTTGGAGAGTGATGCCAGTAATGGTTACTTAGCAACTGACACTGATGAGAACAGATGAGAAAGTGCAAACATTTACAGTTTGTTGTGTTCAGGTTCAGACAGCCTGAATGCATTCAGGGGTCGTATCCAGTGCTGCCGAACAAAGACATCCAACATTGTGTATACTAGCATTGCTAAAAAGGTATTTTACCGCACCATTGGCCGTATATCGCCATTCATAGTATTTATTTAATTGATGGCGTGATTCTTCGGTCAATAGTTGAGGTGATGTTGTTAATGTTTTCTCATGCACAGATTTGAGATGTGCATACAACCAGCTACATGCAAACCCCACTATTGCAGTTGTGCAAATTAAATGGTCTATATTGCTGTTCCCATTGAAGGCGCGTTGCTGTAATGCACAGATGCATGCAGTGTGTTTTTATACATGTTTACAATATCCATACTGTGTCTCCAAGTTGCCTTGGCAACTGCTGCAGAGATGCCAGAGGTCTTTGGAAAGTGTGCTGCCTCTCGAATGGAAATTACTCTGTCATCTCTTATCTTTTGTCTCCCAACTCTTTTTATTTGACATTTTCTTTTTGTGTATCATTGCATCATTCTGTATTTTTTGCTCCAAACCCGCGATATATCTGCTATCTTTTCCTTCTCGTTCTCTCCCTCCTCTCTCTGGCTCTGGACCCACCGATCGCGAGTCGGGACCGGGTTTGTTTTGATTGACTTTGGGAGTGTGTTTGCGTGAGGGGAGCCAGGTTTTCACTTTAAACAGGGGAGCGAATGTTGGCCGGCCGCGGAGAATTGGGTTTAATGTAGGCTTCGCTAATTCCCACACAGCAGATAAAAGAGCTTGGATGAAAACAAAACACGGAGCTGGGCCCGCGCATTCCCCCGCAGGAATATGATCAGGGTTTTTTATTTCAAACAGGACCCACTTTCCAAGAGAAACTCATAAATACACAACGAGCTGGTGCGGCTGTCCGGTGGGCTTCGCTGTCTGTTTTATTTCTGTTGTGTCTGTTGTCAGTTGGCACAGCCCAACTCTTCGGGGGACGAAACTTGTTCATTCGTTATGCATTGACAGGTCCAACTCTTGCCTGGAATTGATTATTTGGTGTTGGACTTGCTCGGCTGCTCTGGTTTGTTCCTGTGTGTTTATGCTATGAGTTTTACTGTTTGTCTCACTGAGTTGTGAAGCATCCCAGACCTCAACACAAACAATGAGACTCGCAAACAGTTGGATCTGATTCTCTATACAGATAATGAAGTTATCCTTTCTCTGACCCCCATGTCTTTTCTTTCCCCATCAAGTCCGTCTTTTCTTACTCACTCATCATTCAGTTTAAGTCCTTCACATCCAGACTGAATGGCAGGGAACATACTCTTCAGACAAACACACACAACAAATACTGTTGACATTTAATTCACTGGCTAATAGAGTACATCCAGGATTCAGGGACACACACACGCACACGCAGATACAGATACAGACACACACACACACACACTCACTGTAGGTAGGCTTGTATTGATTTACTAGTCTGTCAGCCCGCTTATTTATGCTGTTTTATTTATGACTTTTATAGGCGGTGGCTCACGCATCCACATACACCCAATGCCTCTTTCTCTCTCTCTTTCTCTCTCTCTCCGTCTCCCACAAACAAGACACAAATCCCTGTCTGTTTCTGATAAGGGTCCCCTACACAGAGACGTCCATTGATTGACAGGGGAAGGGATTGCGTGTAGGGATTGATTAGTAAGGTAGTGTGAGGCCGGACCTCCACTGTCAATCCGGATAGGACATAGTAGTGCGTGTCTGCTTTCATTACAGTGGATCATGGTGGCTGCTGCCCTGGAGTGTGTGTGTGTGTGTGTGTGTGTGTGTGTGTGTGTGTGGTGTGCCCTGTAGATGGCCACTCTGGTAATTTGTAAAGAGGGGCCTGATTAGTTTAAGAAAAGGACCATAGTGTGTGTGTGTGTGTGTGTGTGTGTGTCTGTTTGCATCCCTCAGCCCTTAAAGCTGTGGTTAGCAGTGTTTTTGAGGGGAACCAAGACAGAAAGCAGCTTTCTCATTCCCCCCCTCGAGTCGTAAGCCGCCGAGAGCCGCAGTATGGTTTCTCTCTGTACAAGGATCACTGTGTCTGATAATAACCTCACAACTCTAAGCAGTGATTCTGGATCTGGACGGTTTTCCAGCTATTTGGGTGGCTAGGATAATGCCGAATCTGCTTCAAAAGAAAGCATGGATTTGTGCTCTAGATGCAGGTTCTGAAATATGTTTCATCTGTGGATTGCACTAATTAATGTATGGAAAATCGCTGTTAAATGACAAAACAGTGATGTTGGTATACTCCAGTATTTAGGTTTTTTAATGGCTTGTTGAGTGCTGACTGAAGTAATTTCAACTATTAATAATACACATTTCCTTATTGTCATCTCTACTATTTTACTTCTAGTCTCTCTACTCTCTCTCTCTGTCTCTCTATATCACTCTCCCTCTCTTGTACAAAATGTGTGTTAATGGCACCTTCCCACTTTAAACGGCGAGTGGTTAATTAGGAGAATTAATGGATGCAAGTTAAAAGTGCAAGACGGCCGACCGCTGGTATCCACTTCTACTGCGTAATGTCCCACATCCATCTGTATCCGACTCAGTGACCTCCTCTCTACCTCCATCCTCTTCCTCTCTCCTCCATATGACCACACAACCAACTCCTGTTCCCCTAACCTGTCCTCCATTTTGTCTCTTGTATATCTAACTTGCTTTTTATTGCTCTGTCTGTGTCTATTTGTCTCCCTGTCTCTGTCTCTGTCTTGCTCTCTCTCTTTCTGTATCTCTCTTTGTCTCTCTCTTTGTCTCTCTCTCTGTCTCTCTGTCTCTCTCTTTCTCTCTCTCTCTCTCTCTTTCTCTCTCTCTCTCTGTGTCTCTGTCTCTCTCTCTTTCTCTCTTTCTCTCTGTCTCTCTCTCTGTCTCTCTCTCTTTCTGTCTCTGTCTTGCTCTCTCTCTTTCTGTCTCTCTGTCTCTCTCTCTGTCTCTGTCTTGCGCGCTCTCTTTCTGTCTCTCTCTTTGTCTCTCTCTGTCTCTCTCCCTGTCTTTCTGTCTTTCTCTCTCTCTCTCTCTCTCTCTCTCTCTCTCTCTCTCTCTCTCTCTCTCTCTCTCTCTCTCTCTCTCTCTCTTTCTCTCTCTCTCTCTCTTTCTCTCTCTCTCTCTCTTCTCTCTCTCTCTCTCTCTCTCTCTCTCTCTCTCTCTCTCTCTCTCTCCACTTGCTCACCCTTTGAGTCTTAACTACTGGAGATTGCAGTGATTGAAGCTCTGTTCTCCAGGCCTGTGTCTTTATTCCTGCGGACCCAAGCACAGTTAGACTTAACGGTCATACGATCCCCATCGACCGCACCAGTTATTAGGAGATCCCATTACTCGCCCGTCTGTCAATCTCCAGGTCTCTCTCTCGCTCTTGCTCTCGCGTTTCACCTGTCTGTCTGTCTATACCATGTGTGTGAATTGCTTTGTCCATATTCGATTGTCTTTCATTCTCTCCGTTTCAGTCTTTATTTCCTTAAGTGTTATACCTCTGTGTAATATGGTTAAATGGCGGTGCACTTTGTGCTATATCAAACTCAGTTTTCCACTATTTGTTAGTTAATACTCTTCTTTTTTTTTTTTGCATGACACAAAAACAAAGAGACCAAAAGTATTTCGACTTACTTGGTCATTTTAACATTGGGATTGGTCGTTGGGATTCATGCTTCCTATATCCTTCTACAAATCCTCCTTCTACCTGGGGTGTTCAATATGACCACAAAAGAGGTATGTAAACACTTTTTACCTTCTTTTTTTTTGCTATATCTATATCTATATAATAAAAAAAAAATATCTGAGTGCGTAAAGTATGCCTGGAGTATGTCTTGAGAGTATGCTTTTCTTCCCCATCTCACGGACACTTTAACCACCAAATAAAGTCTCATTTGAAAGATGCTTTGTGGGAACTTGTGGGTAAAGTGGCAATCTCCGGCTGCTGTGAGTGTGACTGGGAACCACTGAGCCTCCTTTGTCTTTACAATTTGGTCTGCCATTGTTCATTTCTTAGACATGCAGCGCAATACATTTCTTACCACCTGGCTAATTTTTTTTTGCCGGTTACAGCGCAATCTTTTATTTTCTGTATATTTTTTGGGATAAGCTATTAATGAAATACCTAAATTGGCAAAGCCTGTAGAAGCTATTCGGTCTGATTTGTCTCATTCTGATTTGATGTGCTAAATTACTCTATTGCAAAGTATATTATACTTGTATGACAGCTTTATGATATATAGTCTTGTTTTCCAGGAAAACCTCAGTCAGACCACGTGTGCTGTGTGTTCATGTGCTTATTATGTTACCATATGTGCTTTTGTGTTTGCGTTCCCCCGGGAGTAAACCCGTTGTCCTCTCCTAATCAATGGTGACCTATGGAGACAGAGGTTTCAGGTGTCCAAGACGGTACATGTAGCCTAAAAAATGCAAATTGTAAATTGTAATTTTGACTAAAACTAATGAACATCAGAGGGTAGGGCATATATATTGCCTCTGGTTGGTGTTTATTTAAAACATATGTACAAAAAATAATAATAGATAGATAGATACACACTACATCAAATGTGGGGCAAAAACTTTTTCTTTTTTTACAAAACAGTGCAAAGTAGTACTTATGTTATATAGTGTTGTATAGTATTATTCTGTTGCTTTAGTACACTAAAGATGGCTATGATGCCTGCATCAAGAGTTGTCATACACACGCGTGCACACAGACGCGCACACACGCACACAGACACACAGACACACACACTACTTTGTTCCATGTGGAATGAGGTAATCCAGTTTTGACCATATCAACCCCCGCTGATGAAACAAAATTGAATTGGCTATCCATCCTAGCGTTTTTACAAATCTCTCTCTCTGTCTCTCTGTGTGTGTGTGTGTGTGTGTGTGTGTGTGTGTCACAGAATATCCCATTATACTGTGATTATTTGGTTCTCCTCACCCTTGGCCTGCTCTTCTCCTATGGTCCATGTCTTCTGCTCAGCACTGGGAGAGTGAGGCAGGGGTTTTGACAATGCCTAACTCTCCACAGGATGCTGAATTTGGGCTTTTTCAGCTTTTTTACTTTCCTGCAATAAACGGCAAGCACACAGTCTGTTGACGGTATGATAAGTGCAAAATGTAGGCCAGCAGCTTACCCGATATAACTGTGATTAAAGTCTCAGCTACCACATGGCGTCGCCGCCCCACTTAACTATGAGGCATTTGGCATTTGAAACATCTCTAACCAGAATAATTTTCATTCGACCCCTAATACATACAACATATGAACAGAGAGCAACGTTTAGTTAGTGCATCCCTTCTGACCTGAGAACATGTAGTTCAATGTGGAACAGATGGAGAAGAGATTAATGCCGTTTTTTCCCCCCCATCATTTTATGTTTCTTGCTTTTACCCTTTTTCCCCCCTCTCCTTTCTTTCTTTGTTTCTTTGTTTCTTTGTTTCTTTCTTTCTTTCTTCTCGCATCCCTTCCTTCGTATTTCTTCACTATCCTCTCGCCCTCCTCTGGCCACCGCTCTTTCAGTCTCTACCTTTCTCTTCCCTTCCCTCCCACAGCCTTGTGTCTGCCCGCTGTCTGCTTCCTCCTCATCTGCAGCCACACGATGACAACTACTGTTTGGATTTGGTGGCGGGGAAAGAAAGAACAATAGCCTAAGAAGGCGGTTTCAACCCACCCTGCGTGTGCGTGTTATGTGCATGCTTACGTGTGTGTGTGCCGGTTTCCTTTGTCTCTTTATTGGCGTATTGTTTGGCCTTATTACTGTAATGTCTCCAGTATGGCTGCACTACAGAAACAAAGGGCACACCATCGCAGACTCGCCTTGAAGTTCAGTCACCAGAGCTCGCTCTCGCTGTCGCCAGCGGTGTGATGAACTGAGTTTGAACTCTACTTTGGCACATATAGCCGACTCCCACATAACACGTTCCCTCATGTCCTGACCTCCCTGCGCTCTGGCTGTTTAAACAGTCATTTCAATAAGACCTAGTGTTGGAGATAAGAATCTGCAATGCACCCCCCTACCCCCCCCCCCCCCCCACCCAAACTCAGTTGCGTATGGAAAGACTGGAGCTAGCTGCTCTCTTAGCGCACCCCATCGCCAGAAGTGTTAGCCAGGTGAATTGTGAGATATTGCGTTTGTGAGTATCTAGTGCCACATAAAGAGCAGATCTCTTTGAAGCCCACTGGATTTGTCTATAGGCTTGAAATGCATTAAGCATCCGCGAGACATAGCTGTTGCAATAGGCATACTTTAAAAATAAAAATTGGTCAGAAACATTTTTGCCCATTCCTATTTTAGGAGGGGATCTGCGACCTTACTGTAATCACATGAATTATTTTCCTCAGGAGTTTGTTCTGCCTCTCACTCGCTCTCACACTCACACACTCACTCACTCAGTCACACACTCAACCACACTGCAGTTTGAGGTAGAGAGTGCAGTAGTTCTCCATGGGAAAAAGCATAATGGACATCAAGCTCATAAAATGATAAGAGGTCCAATAAAGAGTCCCATCTTTGGTCTTGATGGGAAGTTACAGAGAGAAGAGTATAATATAATAGTTGCGGTAATAAGCATTGTGTAAGATTATTAGTTTAAAACATTCAAAAATGACCTACAATTATCAACAGAATGTGAAGAAATAACAGTTGTAACGTGATCGTGGTCATTTTGGTCTTTCACATTATTCACGGTAGTGGAGTCACAAAATCATACAGTGTCGAGTAACGTACAACGATAAATGCAATATTTGGATTGTAATCAATACAATATACTGTATATTAATTAACTTTAAAGTACTGAGAACCTCATCCAAAGCAACAAATAACACAGACCAAACTATTGTCAACAAACTGGTACCTTGGCCTGGCTAATGACAAGATTACTACCTTGGAACAATGCATCAAGGTTGTCTCAGGACACAAGGGTATCTGTTTCTCTGAGCATTTCCCAGAATGCAATTATGCGGCAGTAAAATGGTGCTATAGGAACAGCCAACTATAACCAAGACTGGGCTTATAGGTTTTTATGGGCCACAGTGTGCCTATATTATGACACTGTAAATTATTATTATTATTATTATTTCCTCACAGTCTCACTTTCTTTCTCTCTTTTCTCTCCCTATGTCTCCCTTTGTCCCTTATGTCTCTCTCTCTCTCTCTCTCTCCCTCAGTCTCTCTATGCCTCTTTCACATGCCAGCTCAAAGCTATATTCAGGCTTGCGCAGCGCTTTTTCTTATCGGCCACTGATGGGGGGGGGGGGAAAAGTTTATTGGCGCGCTCGCCCTCCATCTGTCCCATCTCGTTTTCCATCTTGCCCCCCCCCCCCCCAACTGATTTATTTGATCTGGTACCTGTGTTTGTGTCATGCTGTAGCCCCCTTATCTCCTCAGGCCTACTGAAAATAGGCGCTGTCCCACTGCTAGGCATTCAACATCAAAGACTTAAGCTAGAGCCAGGTTTGCTCTGACAATACAAAGCCTTTTGTGTGTGGATGTGTGGGGATGTGCGCTTGTGTGTTTTTAAGGCTTATTCGACCGCAGCTACTGTGTGTGTTACTGTACGACGCAAACAAACATGTGAATTGGCTTTTCCATCATACTGTATGTTTAAAATATGGCAACGGGACCGATCAGTCTTATCTGCCATACCTCTACACCTTCTCCCACTCAGTGCACTTCTATTTTTAAAACCATGTCCTATTGATTGGGGTCACATTTTGGGCAGATGTGTCACAGGTAGGGGGTGTCACGATTTGTCATGAAAAAAAAAGGGGGGCATCGAGTCGCCATGTGGGATCATCTGTTGGCTTGGCTGGATTTCAGCCGACCATTTATTGGTCTAGTGGCCGCAGGTGTTGTGATATTCACCACCAGTATAACAAAGATACAGCCCAAAAAGAGTTGGCATTTGATATGTGACATGTGATATGTGTGTAATACAATAATACATGAATGTGTATTGGATGAATATTCATTGGTGTCATTCAGGATTTTGACGGCTGTCTTAAGTTATGCAGGCTGGCCGTTCTAGTAGTCCTCTCCTGTCAGTGGATGCAAATACACTGTCAGCACATTATGCAGGACTCAACACACATACAAGACAACCTTGATGCTCATGAAATCACACACACACGCACACACTATTTGCTGTCCGTCCTGAGGTAATATTGTTTTTTAATGTTTTCTCTCTATAGTCTTTATCATTATTGTGTGTGGCTGGCCACCTCCCATTCTTAAATAACTTGCATGGGGCGCATGCAGAAGATGTTTCCGCCTTAGGGGATGCATCCACAGGGATCAACACAGAGCATGAGGATATTGGACTACCATAAATATCCCTGCGTATTTTCACTAATGAGGTGTTCATTTGAACTCTGGCTTGCAGAAAGATTGCAGTTGCTAACTAGCATGCTAAGAGAGCAAGGTGCTGGTAGAAAACTAACTATGGGAGCTCCCCTCAGCAATACTCATGATCTTTTGCTTCTTCATATTAAATAATCCACAGTGTGTGCAGACGGCTACACGGCCCTCCAGGCTGGTGTGCAACCTGGTAATAACCCGTCTACCGAATGAAGACTTAATTTATTTTGCACCATAACAACAATAAACATAATGGACTCACACACTGGTGTGTGGTGTATTTGTACCTACATGCAGCCTCTGTGTAAATGCGGTTTGGGCTTTCCTCCATGTGTGTCTTTGGTGGTAGAGGGAGGCGGGGTGGGCCCAGTAAATCCTCTCCTGGTAACTGAAAAGCGAGGGAAGGGGATGGGGTCCATAAAAAGGTTTATGACTCCCCAGTGGAACCAAGGGAGGATGAGTGAACGGGGGCAGACGTTAAAATGAAGTGGCGCTGTCTTAACGCACGTATCTATATTCATAAGCCTCTGCTTTTTAATTGAACTCCAGCCACCACAAAATATATTAGCCGAAAGCTTACTGTTCTTGCTGAGTCACCAGCCGCGGTGAGTTATATGGGTCCCCCTGTAATGGCATTAGATGTAGTGGCAGTTAAAGTAGGGGGGAAAGGATGCTCGGTATGCATGTTTTCCAAGGCGTTTGTTTCAGCGGTTGCAACTCAAAGATATGAGATCCTAATATAGACTCTCCCCAGCCCACCAGGTCAAGTGTTTCCATTGCAGCCATCCAGAGTAGGTGTTGATGTGGAATGTGTAAAGATAATGTTGCTCAAAGTGTGCAACACAAGTCTGTGTGTGTGTGTGTGTGTGTGTCTGTGTGTGTGTGTGTCTGTGTGTGTGTGTGTGCACCTCTGACTGCATAACTGTTAACATTTAAACTAGTTGACCGTGCGAAGGTTTAGCCAGTGGTGTGGTAAGTCACACTGTAATGTTTGACTGTAAAGGACGTCATCCCGGATGGGTTTGTGTTGAATTTCTTTCATTTAGTTGGTGTTATCAGTTAGGACTTCAGATGAACTTGTGTTATGTATTAATAAATACACGTATTGAAGGGTATATTCAAAGGTGATTATTTAGGAACATTTGGGAAAGTGGATCTGTGTTTCTGCAACTGGTCAATGATGCATAACAAAACAATGATACCCAATGACTAAGATTCCTAGGTGGACTATCTTTATTTAAAATTGGTTTATTTGACAGGACACATTAAAAAACATTTCTGTAAATGTGTCATTTAACTGGAAAGGCTAGTTTACATCTGCAGTCCCTGGGCAACCTAAGGTAGAAACCAATGGCTCCAATAAAGGGTTCAAAGAAATGAATTAATTTGCAATTTTCGCAAAGAGACAAGACCATTTTGTGTCTTTTTAATGAAACGGTGGAACTGTGTAAGTGTTTTTATTATTATTGTTATTATATTATGATTACATTTCATTTCACAGCTCTGAATGTGAAACATGTATGTCTTCAAATGTTATTCATGTAAATGATTAGGGCTGTCAACAAATATTCAATTCTGAAAATGTAATATTCGTGGCTGTCTGCCTCACAAGTTCCCGCGTGGGCCTGAATGCACTGCATGACGGACAGGAGTCACACAGCATCACTTTCATTGATTTGAAAATGAAATGTAGGTCAAGCTTTAACAAGCAAATAATTTACCATCAACCGCGTGGTACTGATGGCAGAGAATTCACAACCCAACCCGGCCGCAGAGAGAGTGATTTAAAGAGAGAGAGCGGTCTAAAAAGACATGTTTGGAAATACTTCAGATTTTGGTCAGTAGACAGCAAAATTGTGGATAAAGTCGTATGCAAGCCTTGTAAGCTAGCACACTCGAAGCGCTGAATATCCGTTCTATATACCATACAACTTCAATTTATAGCCCAGGCTTTTATTTGCTTCAATCATTGATTACAACCAGCCTATATTTGGGACAGGAGTAGGGAGCCTCAATTCCTTTCAGACAAAATTCCAATACCATTGTTTATTTAAACCAGTATGAATATTACCTAACCCGTAACAAATGAGGCCGTCGAATAACATATAAATTACGAATCACTAATCTCGCTCCAAAAGGAAAGGGGGGAGGAAAGGGGGGAGGAGAGGGAGAGAGAGAGAGAGAGAGAGAGAGAGAGAGGGAGAGAGGGAGAGAGAGAGAGAGAGAGAGGGAGAGAGGGAGAGAGGGAGAGAGAGAGAGAGAGAGAGAGAGAGATCTACGGTCTTTAAATTACGTTTTATGGTATAGGACATTATTTTATTTGTTTACGTTGTAATGTGTAGGCATGTAGATCTTTTAAAAGACATGTTTATGTTGAAATAAATATACCTTGATAAGTAGTTATGGCTCTTGTTGTATTGGTTTGCCTTATTATGGACATAATGCGCAAAAATAGATATTAGACTGGTTCGACCCTATGTGTTGTTGTTTTTTTACAAAGAATAATCAAACATCTTTTTTGGCCAATTTTGACAGCCCTATAAATGATGCACAGTTAAAAACAATGTATTGATCAGGAACTATTAATCATCCAACTTAAGTGCGAATATTGAGCCATACGAGAGCTGGGCAGTTTAACATCACACTTACATATCAATCATGTGAAGTACAGGGGGTTTCAGCCCAGCATATAGACAATGTGTTTGTCTCTTTCACACCCATACTTGGCTCTCACACCCCTTATAGAGCTACAGTGTGAGGTCAGGGGCAACGAGGCTCTGGGTTTTGACAAGGCACAACGCATGGACACGTTCGCCCCTCTGTGATGCCTGAACGCCTTGCTGGTTCGACAACAGGAGAGCGCCCGGCAAAGACTGTTTAAAAATTCTGAGAGGGAGAGAGGGAGAGAGAGGGAGAGAGGGAGACGGTTGAGGGGAAGAAACTGCTGTTCTTGGCAGTTTATTGTGATTGATGCACACGGACTGGTACTTCATTAACCTCTCCTGCTAAGGCAGAGGCATAAAACAGGGGCAGGAAGATGAGGTCCGTTTCTTTGATCATCCGAGTGCTGAGAGGAATTTCCCTCCATTTTATTTTTTCTAAAGACTTACTGTAGTACATGGTGTCCCTCAAGGATAAACCTATTGTCTGTGATATGCAACGTTTTCTTTTAAAACACTTCTAGCTCTAGAAATAAGTGAACTTTGGTTTATTCAAAAAATAATAATAATAATGATGCGACTCACTAGTTGATAGCAGCCAGCCGGTCACCCTGGACTGGTCACCCTGCCACTGTGTCTGTGTGAACATTCCTGTATGAGGACCTTTTCCCCCGGCCCCTGGCCCCTGGCCTCTGTTCTCATTAACACACACGGGCCTCAGAGTGGAGGCCGGGGCCGCCGCCGCCACCGCACATACACCAGGGAGGGGGGCCGGCCGCATTCCCCCCCGAATCACCAGTCGGCGTTTTGTCTACGGCCACTCATTGTCATTGAAGATGAGGGACTGTTACATATTGGTTATGTTTTGAATTAACCAATCCACCGTGAACATAGTCGCATGTTGTGATGTATGACCCCCCCCCCCCCCCCCCCGCGCTGAGCACGATAGTTATGTTGTTTTATGTCTTTTTTTATCGCTGCGGTAATGATGACTTTGTGAAATTTGCCGGTACTTTGCTTGGTTTGACAGAAACCATTCAAAGTCTGATCAGAGTAGTGTTGCACTGTTTATTCACCTTCAATCCCTGATGAACAACATTTATTCCATACTCTCTAATTTCTAACTTGCTAATCTCAAAACCTGGTTGTTCACCAAAATGATTGATTAAATACGTCATGGTGATTATACGGTGCAACAAATGCACAAAGGCAAGAATGGCAGAGCACCATTGACATAGGACAATAATATGATATGAATCAAAAAGAAAAAAAGGGAGTAAGCAAGACTACAAAGTGCTAACTGCTTAGCACACAATGGAGAGCAGGCAGAGTTTGAATTAATCATGTTGAATACGTAATCACACCCAGCCTCAGATCAGTGGCCTCATGATTTATTCATCCTGCTCGGCTAAGAAAGTATGAACCACAGATTACAGCCTGTCACTCCTGTGCATGTGTGCACGTTCATGTGTGCACGTTCATGTGTGCATCTGTGCACTTTCATGTATGCACATGCACGTTCATGTGTGCACATTATTGTGTGTGTGCACTTTCATGTGTGCATGTGTGCACGTTCATGTGTGCATGTGTGTACATTATTGTGTGTGTGTGTGTGTGTCGCGCCCACCTTCTTGTTTTGATGGATGAAAGGGTTGCAGTGATGAGCGCAAGCGGGGAGTGAGAGAGGCGGAGCTCTTGTCTTCATCCATTCATTACATGCAGGCACCCTGCCTCCTGCTGCTGCGTGATTGGCCGCCTCTGCAAAATGGCAAGAGAGAGAGAGAGCGACAGAGAGAGAGCGACAGAGAGAGAGAGAGAGAGAGAGAGAGAGAGAGAGAGCAAACAGCTTGAAAAAAGGGGAGGGATGTTCTTGTGAGCATGTGAGCCTTCTGACACATCACAGAGGCAGAGAGAGAGAGAGCAAGGGTAAAAAAAAGACAACAAAATAGGAGGAGAAATGGAGCAAGGACCAAGGCTTGGAGACGAGGGATGAACCTGAAGAACAATCATCTTATCGAATACTCAGAGACTGAACCTCTGTTTCTTGCTACAGCCCTTGGAATACAAGCCCTCCAAGGGTATGAAGACCACATGAGGACATCACCATCGGGTGACGGGAAGTGTTTGTGTGCTGGAGCCGGGTGGAGCTGATTACACAGCATGCCAGAGTGTGTGGGAGTCCCTTTTCACTTTCATGCTGCTTTAAACAAATGGTATCCAGGACTTGGCTTGTTGGCATGGAGATGAGGAGCAAGGTGGCAGACACAAACTCTCTGCCATTGGACTGACAGCTGCTAGAAAACAAACACTTCCTTGTTTTGCTTATTTCCCCTCCCTGCTCTGTGTTGAACTGTTGTCTGGCCTAGTGTAGCTGCTTTCAGTGTGGACATGTGAACATAAGGTTTTTGTGTTGTGGATTTAGCGTTGTTTTATTTGTTTGCACTTTCATTTAATTACGTTACCTAAGACAGAAGACTTGGAAGAGAAAGGCAATAGAGGTAAACAACATGTTAACTTCGGACGAGCATGCTCAAAGTTATAGTCATATATCTCCATCTACAGGGGAAAGCACATTGGAAATCAGTTTGAGAGAGGCGTGTCTATTTGCTCCACTCAACACTGTGTGCATGACTTGTATGTAATGCCATGTAAGACCTAGAGCTTGTTCAGTCCTGTTCTAATGAAGTCAGACAGCACCAAGCCAGTCTTTCCCCCTGTGTCTTATGCTCTGTGCCTGACTATATCCTTCCTCCCTTCCCTGAGGACCTATTGTCCTCATTAAATTCAATCACGGCCTGCCCATAAATAATGGAGCAAAGGGGACTGTTGCCTTTGGGGGAAGGACAGATAAGAACCGGAGGAAGGGGGATTCAAAACTGAGGAGAGGGGTGTGAACCGCCGCCTCGGTAGCCGAGTGAGGGAGAGAGAGAGAGAGGGAGAGATAAAGGGAGAGTGAAAAAGGGGAGTGGCCTTTACCGAGTGGATGAATGGAAGAGGAGCTGAGAGGAACAACACGTGCTTTGCCGAGCGAACGTGAGAGCGAGCTTAAAGACGGAGGGAGAGTGGGCAAAAGCGAAGGAGAGGACTCTCCTCGTTGTTTATTTCTGCCGCGGCTCAACGCCGTTCCTAACCCACTCACATTCCTCTACAGCGGTCGGAAAGGAGGTACACAATAAAGTAATGGGTAAAGTCAAAGCAAGGGCGTTGTGTTGATGTTGTGGTCCTTAACTGCAGCGAGATGAATGGACTTGCTGTGCTCTTCATTCTCTTAACGCCACTCGCTCCATGAAGTGCCGCGCTGTTACCCGCAAGAACGAGGCGCAGAGTGACTCCCGGCGCCGAGGTGCCGTTTGGCTAATGAAATGCCCCACAAGGTTCAGATTTATGTAACGCGGAGAGTGGGTTACATTACGCCATTGTTCGGACAACTGAGATCCTCTTGTTGTTTGTATACCAACTATATATATATATCTTGACGGGACCAAAAAAGACTTTTTTTTTTAAACCATCTTGATTGAAGTCCATCTTTTGACATCTCAGGACTGTTTTGTTTTCTGTTCCTATCGTATATCTGTTGATGGCAGATGGATCAGCTAAGGCAGAAAGAAGCTAAGGACATGTAACCTTGTTCCACGTTGCCCTGCTTCTAACAAAGTGCCTGAACATGAGATCTTTGAGATCTTAGCTTAGCGTGCGGGACTATCTGTAAACCTGAGAAGGACCGGACAGAGTCCTTGTCTTAAGGACATAACAAAACCCAAACAGACATGGATGACTCCAGTATTTTGAGGCGCCGAGGACTCCAGGTAAGGATCAGACTAACGTCGGAGTGGATTTTCTTTGTGTGTGTGTGCGTGTGTGTGCACATGCGCACGCACAAGTGTGGTATTATGGCTTTACGTGTGTAGGGTGGGGGGGTCAGGCTTGTGGGTGTGTGGTATGAAGCGGGATGAAGCTTCTCAGGCAGCCGTCACTCCTGGAGAGTACATAGTTTGCATTATGTACAAGTAATAGGATAAGAGTAGTGACTAATTTGGTCTCCCCATCCCCGCCTCATTTTATACCTCCTGATTTTCTTCTTACCATTGTGGTCATGGTCAAATTTTAGGTGCATATGTGGTGTTTTTGCCTGCATACTGTATACAAAATAGTGAATGCATGATGTAAACAAGTTGGCACCCATTCCCACCGCCGAGCCATATCCCCCCAAGGGGATTAGCACTGCCCTCATCCTTGGCACGCTTGAGGAGGCACTATAACACACACATGGACTCACCAGCCCTATCCCATCCCATGCCGGCGCCTCATGTAAGGTGTTAGGCGACAGGCTGGAAAGTGAGTGACATCACAGGCTCACATTCACATGCTCTCACTGTACCAAACAATACAACATCTCACATGATCACGATAAGTATAACGCATTTATTCAAATTAATTCAGAGAAATAGTAGTCAGGATACATAGCAGGGGCTATTATCTGTAACGCACCGCATCTCCTGGGCTTTAGGCAATGTGGAAGAGGTTCAATAACAGACATTAGTGGAGAAATGGCTTCATTTAGAGATGGCACTGGCGCATATGGGTTGGAGGCAGGCTTATATGTTAGTATGATTACCTGGCCTCAGTTAACTGTTACCTCCACTTCTTCCTCTCTCTCCGTTTCTCTTCCTCTCCCCCCGTTTCTCTTCCTCTCTGCCTGGAAGGGCTAGGAGAGAGGCAGTGGACTAGAGATACAGTGTGATTCATGGTGGTGCTCCACACACTGGTTGTGCTCCACACACTGGTTGTGCTGTGACTAACAGCTTTCTGCAGGAGGGAACTAGGCCTGCAACAAGGGTCCCATGCAGGAATAAATGACCTGGATTTGGTCGTCCTTTACAACAACTGTTTTCTTTCATCGCCTTTTACGACGCAGTAGTTTGTACTTTATTTATGCGAAGCCTAGCCTTTTGATCACACATGCATAACACGCTCTGTCTGTTATTGGGATGGTGCAAGGGGGGGAGATGGAGACAGTGAGTGGAGAACATATAAACTGGCAATGTATGAACTTGCTCACAATAAACAACCCTTTAACAAACCCTTTTAAACACTGATGGCAGTGGTGAGTGGCTAGAGAATATGCTTGGAGGCAAAAGCGACAAGCTGACATACTCTCAAATGGTCACTGTGCATTTTCCTGCTGGTGCCCTTTAAACCTTGCCAGGTCAATGGACCTTTCCAGCGCCTGGGCCAGACAATATACTGTAGGCTTGAGTGAGAGCTCAGAGAGATGGCACAGAGAGAGGCAGAGGAGGCAGGGCAGCCAGGAAGGATAAAGAAATAGAAAGATGGATTGGAGGAAATACATCCAGGGTCACTTTGAATGGTAATACGACCCATCCACTTGACCTGTGGGCTATTTAAGGTATCAGAATGGAGCTGGCATGTTTGATGGAGCGATATGGAGAGGTTAAATGATATGGGGAGGGTGGCTTAAGAGGTCAGATGATAATACTGTGTGTCTGTGTGTGTGTGTGTGTCTCACAGTGTGGTGCACACTGGTCCTCTGAATCTAATCGAGGCGAGTGCTGACAAAGCAATAAGATTGAGGGAAGACAAGGCAGAGGGGTCAAGTTAATTGCGGCACGTTGGACTGAAGGCAAACCTTTTCCTGACCTCCCTGTGACGCACTGAGAGAACAGGACAACGAGCCGTTGCCATTACCACGATAGAGAGCAGTTGCTTGTCTCTGCCGTCTCTGTTGCTTAGGGACTGACTGCTGCACACCAGTCCTCATAAAAGTCTCATTTGAATTTCAGAGTAATAAATCCAAACTGTTCATATTTTTTCTAGCTTTCAAGCTTTAAAAAATCATTACATCATTTATAAAACCTTTTGTTTACACTGTCCATTAGTTGATTAGATGTTTTTTTAAGGGCCAGTTACTGACTTCATGTAAAACATGGATACAGGGTTATTTTTCTAAGGTGAGCTGAGCACAAATCAGTTTAACATTTAAAGTGCAGTACCAGTACCAAGCACAGCCTTTCTCCGAGTGCAGCTGGGCCACTTCATCACGGTCTGGGTACAATTTCTGTCTGGATCGCAGCATGTAGGAGGGCTGCCATCGCTGGCCTATTGTCGGCGGTGGCGGGGAGTGGAGAAACGTCTCTTCTCTCCTTTGTCTGAACAAGCCTGGAGAGAGAGCAGCAGAGAAAGGTGTGGGAGACTAGTGGAAATGGTAATTTGTATAGTGGCCATACTTAGAGAAAGAAAATGTGAGAGAGAGAAAGAAAGACGTTAGATATGATGAGCAGAGGTGCCTGAGAGCCCACAAGGTATCCCTGCATCCTGCTAAATGCCCCATCTGGTAGATGGGGTGCTTGCAGGGGGTATGTGGGTTTGTGTGGGTGCATGTTATTGGGTCGGGGGGGGGGGGGGGGGGGGTGGGGGGCATGTCTGGCGGTGAGAATTATACCTTGAGGGTTGAGAGGAAAAGGAGGCAGGGTCAGGCAGTTTTGAAGAAGGTCGATTTGATTTCTCAGGGGTCGTGGAAATCTCAAAAAACCACTGACATTTTTGCTCTCGGCCTAATGGTTGACGTTAATACATTAAAAAAAGTAATTATAAGAAAAAATAATTGGGAGCGGTGGGTATGTGTGTGTGTGTGTGTGTGTGTGTGTGTGTGTGTGTGTTGTAAGTTGCTGAGCATGGTAGCCTGTGCCACATTAGGTTGTTAGTGATCTGGAACGCATGGCCCAGACTCACAGCTCCCTTAGAGGAAACATTAAGTTTTTTAAATGTGCTAATGGGTTTCGGTCCAACACGTCATAAAAATATGTTGTTTGTACTTTTCTTGTCATGTCATTCAAGATGATGAGTCATCTCACTGTTGCTGTGTTGACTTCGAGGAAGGGGAATAGAAATGATCAGTGCATCTGTCCTCTGGCTGGGCCCTCTGAGGGCTGAAACAGACCTCTCAAGAACATAATGGATCACATATGAAGGCCACACTACTGTACCCACATACACAACCCCAGCAGGCTCTCCCATGTCTCCACATGTCCCATTAACCTTGTCCTGCCCTGTTCCTCTACTTAAGTTTGTTATTGTTTGTTCACTCTTGACCCTCTGCCCTCCTTATATTTGTGTTATAACTTTTAGCCTCCTCATGGTTTTTGTTTATCTGGGATAGTGTTCTGCTTGCATTTGCACTCCTTAGGTTGTCCATGCCTTTCATTTTGCGCTGCGTTCTAGCAATGGCATTTGTAAATTGTGTACTGTAATTTGTGTACTCCACAGGACCAAACCACCTCAGGTGGTTTGGTCCTGGTGTGGAGGCAGTGGGTCTCAGCTTCCACTTATTTGTTCCCCTCCACTCGTCCTTCAGCTCCGGGGCACAGTGCAGCTTTCTCTGCATCGTTCTCTCTCTCTGTCTGTCTCTGTCTCTTTATCTCTGTTTCTCTCTCTTTCTCTCTCTTTTTCTCTGTCTAGTCAAAGAGCTCTCTCTCTCTCCCACAGCCTTGTGAAATATTGATAAGCCCGAGGTTGAAACTCGACTGGAATCTCACTTTTCCTTCTCTGGTCTCATCCTCCACACCTCTTTTACACGCTTGCACAGCCTCAGTGGTAATCCTGTCCTCTGGCAGCTAAACAGTGTAAAATCAAAATGAGGCTAATTCAATAAGGAATATTCATGATGTATTGTGTATACGTGTGTATTGCAGAGGGAGAAAGAATTGCTATTGGTAAGGGCTGAAATAGGTACAAAATACCCACCAATTAAAATGCAGTGTTAAATCTCTTTCCTGGATTAGGAGTTATTAAAGCTGCGCAGTTCACCATGAACAGAGCACAGCCATGCCTTCCCTCTCCTGCTAAAGCGTGTGCATGCAGCCTGTGTGTGTGTGTGTGTGTGTGTGATGTGTACCTGGGGCGTCGGAGCGACGGCGTGGCCGCGGCTGCTTCTCTCTAATGAAGAGCATGCAGGAGACAGGAGGTCTCTGGCATGCAGGCGCTCAGTCAGCTGGTATGGGCTGAGGTTAAACATTATCAAGGAGACCAGTGAGACGGCCACAGAGCCCCAGCAGGTAAGGCCCTGGATACCAGAACATTTGTTTTGTTGACATGTCAAGGGTTTCATTTCACTGGTGGCTAGGTTGATGAGGTTTAGAAGAAAAGTTGCAGGAAGCCATTGTGACATGACCTCAAAAGTGGATTTTCCACATCATTTACCATTTGAAAGTCTGTCAGGGACCTGTCCTCTGCTTCTTTGTGTCTGTGTCCCCAATTTTCAGAAGCTCATGCCAGCTGGCAAATGTGAAACCCCAACCACAGTTTCCTTGACTCCCAACTTTTCGTCTCTCCCGTCCTGATGGTTTCTTCCTTCTGCTTTGTTGGTCAATTTCTCTGCCATCTTTTCATTAGGATCGGTCGGTAAACCAGCTGTGCTTATTATGACCCTGGCACGCACAATAACTGGATCATTGTTGCCGCTGTAATCCTTGAATGGCCCATTAGCATGGAAACACTTGTTCCATTCACTGCAGGCTTTAGCCCAGAGTCTCATTCCACACCACACGGCGAGCTTCCTCCAACCGTCCAAGCCCTGCACCCTGTGTCTTCGTTTTGTTGTTAAATGGATGCTCTTGCCCTATTAAGCAGAGCAGTAAGGCATGACCCATTCAACCGCCACTACTGATCGGACGCCAAGTTGGTCAGCTGTCTGGCTGTGGCTGTTTAGCACTACCAGGGCACACGTACAGAAATGCAGGCTTTGTACTCACCGGGTTTCTGTTGGCCAATTATAATTTGGAAAAGACTTCCATGCTATCTATGTCATATGAACTATAATGATTCAGCAGGTATAAATAAAGTTAAATGTTGTTTTTTGTTGGTTTAATCTGTAATAATTAGTTATTAATGTCAATTGACCAGTATTTAATTGGCATCTACGGTGTCTGGGGTCAGTATGTAAAATGACATCTATGATGTAGTTTAATCTTGGATAGATTTAGCTGACCTGATCCCATGCCAAGTAAAGAAACAAACATTATTTATTTCATGCTGTTCACTTGCCAACATCTCTCATACTCTCAAACACGTTCCCCAGGACCTTCTCTGCATGGTACCACTGCCCTGCATTGTGTTCGCATCTCCTCCCGACATCTCAACCTCCGCCCCTCCTCCTCTTTCCTCTGTACTATTTCTGTTTGTCTTGTTAAAGGCAAAATGTCTCTGGATGATAAAAGAAAAAAGCTGCTGGTTGGCCACTGCCAACTTTGGGGGTGCATGGGGTGAGCAAGAACAAGGGCTAGAAAGAGAGGCAGCAAGGGGATGGGGTATTGCAAACTGTTTGGCTTCTTGCAATCATCCCCGCACCACAACCAGTGAAAGTATCAAGCAGGAATGAATAGTTGAAGCAGAGAAGAAAAAGGGTATTCAAAGCAGGACTCCTTTGTTTGATGTCTCTGGTGTATTAACGATGAACCGTGGGTGAGACCCATGCTGATGGAAGGCTGCATTGTAAAAGTCCCTTGTCTTCACCAAGCCAGGGCTTGCAGGTCCTTTTCAATTACAGTTGCTCCCTTTGAACAAAATATTACCTCATGAAGAACCTAACTGTCATAAGGAATTCTGGAGATTGATTGCAAGCTAAATTGAGGTCAAAGTCATACAAAAGACTTTCCAGACCTTAATTTCCACTAGCTTACAACATTATCCTGGACAATTTCCAGGTCTCCAATTAAAAATAAGTAAATGCTAATGATATCCATTAACCCTCAGTAGACATGTTGTTTCAACTATTACATGCTGAACACGCTACTTCAGGGAAATCGTTAATTCTTCCTACAGTCACGCAGTTTACGCAGCATACCATAGATATTTTGAAATAAGTGCAATAATCCTTAAATATCCCAGGATGTACTCTGCATTCGTTCCAGTGGTGGTGGTGGGAACAGCTGTCCTGTTTGACCTCCCAGAGTATATTCTTCAGCTGATATGGATGGGATGCCTGTGAGACGACCGAAGCACTTTGGCGCAGGCCAGCTTCGCATTCCCTAACACTATGCATCCTCCAAACCCTTTTAGTCATGACAACGGTCATAAATACATGCCATGCTATGCTGGGAACTTGCATGCAGTGCAGCTGTGACGAGTCCGACCCACAAAGGCAGGCATTGTCATAAACAATATTTGCATCGCTGGATGATTTTTTTGCATGGGGGTCGTCTTGAGAATGGGAAATAGGCGAAAGTATGTGCCATCTAAAAAAGTACTGGTATTAAGAGTGGCTCCCAGTGAGCCGGATGAAGCTGTCCTGTCCTGTTCCTGGAGCCGTTGTGACAGTTACCCTGATTGTAACAGGGGACAAGGAGAGCGGTAGAGAGCGGATTGGACAAGGGGAAGTGGGGGGGAAGGCGTGACACAACATGAATTTTAAGCTCTGGACTCAGATTTTCATTACACCTCGGTGAGACATTACAACCCACTAGAACTAATGAGGGGATGTGGGAACGGGGTTACCAGAAAACATCCCCCTCATCTACTCGCCCTGCCTCAGCGACGGCTGCACTAGCACCTTGTTAGTGTGATGTCTGTCCTCTGCAGGGCAGTGAGTCATGGGCTGAGAGGGATGGAGCCTGTCAGAGACTCGGACAGGCGTGGAGAAAGTGTAGAGGCAATCAAAGTGCCTGTAAAAAAGCCACAGCTCCAGATAATGGTCAAACATCTGGTGTGTACACCGTGACTACGCTAGAATATCATGTTGTTATGGCTTCGAATATGGTTCCCTGAGGTAGGACCTACAGTGTGGGGTTTTATTGCGATTGTATGTACTTTATACGACTTCTCAGATTCATCACAGCACTGACCTTGCATATGGTCCGACGTTCACTAGCACATCGATTGGCATCAAAAAATAATAAACATGATATTAAATAGTTCTTGAGGTTGAATGCTAATTAGTGGTCTGGGATATCAAGCTCATTCTTGATTTCAAACCTGTGATCCAAAACTCTAGTTAACCAGCTATTGACATTGTGCTATTCTCCATTAGAATAGTCTTAGTTATTAGTTATTAATAGTTATTAATATTGGGAATTGACACATAACCATGCACACATAACCGTGCACACAGCACCAAGAGCGGGTTAAATACAGCTTACTGAGGACTTAGCTGGACTTTGGCTGTAGGCTGTACCTCTTGTTGTTAACTCTAGAAGGTGAGTACATGAGATCGATGGATGATGTGGAGAGAAAACTCAAGCGTCAGTGCCCATTGTGTTTTTCTCACACAATGTCTCTGCTTGCACTTCGGTCTTTTGTCATTTCTTTTTTCTGTTATATTCTTGTTCTACAGCGTTTTCCCACTCATCTTCTCATGTCTTTCCTTAACCGTCGCTTCTCTCTTCGCTGTCTCTTCACTCGCCGTCTGCTGGCGTCTTGTTGGATTACCAAGTTAAAAACAAAGCGGTGAGCTTATGCTGTAGCCACAGCAACCACTGGGACAATGATATGAGCTCATAGTGGGTGAGAGAGAGACAAGTGGAAGCCAGCCGGGGAGTGAGGGAGACCAGCAAATGTTTTAATCAGCTAACGGTTATTGTATAGCATGCTATATATTCTAGAGCTTGACTTTATAGATAACCGTGAAACCACAACAATTCTTGGTTCTGGTATAAAACACAATATATTGTGTGGTATTAAACACAGGATGTGGAGTGTGTGTATTAATATTTGATCATCATAAATGATCGTCATTGTTACGATCACAATCAAAAATGTCTCCAGGAAAAATATTAAAGAAAACATTTCGGTCGAAATTTCGTGTCCTTCTTGCTCCTAGAGTGGCATTTCAAGGTTTGTCAGATGGATGAAGTTAAATGTAACCAGGAGAAGTATGACCATGTAATGCCGTGTGTCATTATGAGGTACTGTACTGTTTCCCAGCTGCGTCTGTTTGCTTCTGAGGTGCTGAATTGTGTGTGAATGCGGCTCTTATCAGCCAGCTGGTTCTGGGTGTTTATTTTAAATATGTAGCACAAGGCTGATGCTGACTTGCAAACATTGCTCATTCAGCCAAGCAAGTAGCCAGTGACGCACCAAAAGAATATAAGTCAAAAATGTCCCCCCCATTCAGTATATGTAAAGGACATTTATGGGAAAATATCGGTTTGCTTAATGTTCAGAGCTCAACAGCAAATCACCTCTCAATGTCATGGATTTTGTGCAGAGAACATCTTCAAGACTTCACATCACCATTCATCACCAGGTAGTGAGAGGTGGGAGGGCAGAAGGAAGCTGATTGGAAATGAGAGGACTGCTCTCTTTTTCTTTAGTTCTCTCTTGCTCTTTGTCTGGTGTGTGCTCTTTTATTAATTCAATCTTGATAGGAGAAAATGGGTATTCACAATTGTTTTATTTGTAATTAATTAGAGACTGCATATTGCATGTAGACACAGCAACACATACAACTTACTTAAATATGACAACAGTGCAAAGGGACCATTGTGTGTTTTACAAAGTTCTGTTTCACAGCTTGAAATATTGAACTCCAACACTAATGATGGCTCAGAACCAGAAACATATGTATTATTTGTATCCTTGCATCAAGACAAGCTTTTTTTCCAAAATCTCTACATAAATCATTGCCTTTTAAAGGTACCACAGTCAAATGCATACTAGTGTGATCAGCACTGCTACCCTGCAGATTAGTCATTAAGTACAGAACATGACCGCTAATGTATTCCACTAGATAAAAAATGTATGCGCTCAAATGTATTATTCAAACCATCTATGCTGTAGTTCTGCATCCACTTTTCTCTCTCTTCCTCTCTCTCGCTTCCTCTGTCTCATGCACACATATTTACACAAAGCTCCCCGCTGTTCTCCCCCCCTACAGTCACCACTTTCCTAACGTCCCGGTTGTCATACACTCGTATGCATCACTCCAACGTGGCCAACGGGCAACAAACTTCAAAGAGCGTGAGATTGCATGTGCATGCACTGCGTGTCTCTGGTCGCGTGTTTTTGCGGGTGTGTCAAAATAAACACACGCAAGCTGAGAGACGTATTTCTGAGGCTGGTGGCCTAAAGTTGCCTTTTCCCACTCAGACCTCGGCCTCAACGACCACTGCAGAATATCCATTTGTGCTTTGATGTTTTATTAAATGATCATTAAGAATGACACATCTCACTTAGTCCATGGTAGACCAGCGGCGTTTGGTACATGAGTGGATGTCTGCAACACCTCTTCCCCCCAGATTACCTTTTGGCCATTATGTATTCCAACTAATTGGCGTTGCGTGTGAGCACAGTGGGAGAGGAGAGCGTTTGGGAGCAGTGGAAAAAAAGCCTGAGATCCCACATGTCACTCTCCCATCTGTCTCGCATCCTCTCTCCTGCGTGACAAAGGAATAGGAGATGGCTTCATCCATGTGTTATTGTTGTTACCTAGCGGACTACAAATGCACCTACTCCATATATTTGCTTTAATTAAAAAGACACACACAAACAACTCGCATACGCCAATCCATGCGACTGTCTCGCTGAATCAACATGCACGCTGCAAGGCAAGATCTTGTTCGTCGACCGGCTCCAACCTTATAGTATTCTGTAGGAATCTGGGTCACACAACTAAAACCTCTCTATCAAAGACACGTCTTGCATCCCGGCGTTAGTGTCACTGTCTGTCTTTCAATTAAAGAGATTTCCCATCAGGCTGACGTAAGTGTGTCAGTCCGGGCCGACTCCTACGTTAGCCGCATGTGTAAACTGCACAGTTGCGTGCCATTTATATATCACATTATGAAAGTAACAGCTTGTACCCTACTGGGCACATTTACATACAATATCAGATATAAAAAAACAACAACTGTCAATCCCTGTGGCTTTATGTTTCACATGCAAGGTTGTGTTAAAGCCCTTGGAGTGATGCACCCCCCCCCCCTCTCCTCTCCTCCCAGCCAAAGGCCCTTCCAGCAGTTGGCAGACCTTCAGTTATTTAATGGCTGAGGGAGATTAGGTGTTGCTTGAGCTCTCTACCTGAAAGTGGTTGCAGGGTTTCTTTATGGAGTCCATCTGTGATTATAGGCTATATGTTGCTGAGACTCTGTGTTGTGATGGAGATGGATGAGCTGTTGAAGGTCTTAGTGGTGGTGAGGTCTGTGTATATGTACTTTAAAGTTACAACGGGAGACGCTGCGTTGGATGAATACGTCTAGTGAACTCTTCTGGTTTTAAAAACAACAAAGATATTGACTTGTACAGTTAATTGCAAGTGAGCATTTTCTGTCCGTCTCTCTCTCGCTGTCTCGCTCTCTCGCTGTCTCGCTCTCTCTCTCTCTCTCTGCTTCTCTGCTGATTGTGCAACCCGGCTGTGTGTGTTGAAACAGACACCAGACAGCTCTTTGTTGTAGGCCTAATTGTTGGATGTTGGAGAATAAGCGGCAGTAAACACACCTGCCAATCAACCACACTTTTTTTCCCTACCCCCCCCCCACCACCCTCTCTTTCTCCCTCTCTCAATTGTCTCTCTGCCACGCACCCATCTCTCCTCCATGAATCCTCTCTCTCTCTCTCTCTCTCTCTCTCTCTCTCTCTCTCTCTCTCTCTCTCTCTCTCTCTCTCTCTCTCTCCCTCTCCATTATCTCCAGATAAAAACTGCCAGTGAGGCGTTGCAGATTTCATTTGAATGTGTAAATTCCAATTAGGATTATCTTGTTTTTTCACTGGCGGCACTGATATGGCTTAAGCATCGAGCGAGTGCTGCGGTTTTCGCCTGCTGCGCCGCACGATAGCCTGCGACGCGGGACCACATCCATCCACATCCATCTCTCTAGATGTGCGGAGGCTTGACTTGTGGGTTTTATTTCTATGCGCTTGTCCGTTGGTCTTTCTTTGTATTTACTGTGTCTGTGTAGATATGCTGGTGTAACAAAGAGATTTTGGTTAGCTGACTTGAGGTGTGTGTGTGTGTGTGTGTGTGTGTGTGTGTGTGTGTGTGTGTGTGTGTGTGTGTGTGTGTGTGTGCGTGTGTTATGATGAGCCCATCTGACACGCCCTGCAGCTGTAAGTCTAGTGGTCCAATTCTCCTCGGGAGAGTCATGGGAAGTGTGTGTGTGTGTGTGTGCGTGTGCGTGTGCGTGTGCGTGTGTGTGTGTGTAGCCTCCGATGATTGGGGACTGAATAGCACAGCTGTGCCAGACGGACAGAAGGAGAGCGCAGTGACGCTTTCAGTCTGAAAGGGGTACAAATTGTAGTGCTGCTCCTCTGGACGAAGAAAGGAGACCAAACAGTCGTCACGAAGATGGCTGCAGAAACATTAACGTCCCGGACATTGGACAAGCTGGATGGCCCTGCAGTCTGCTTCGGGGTAGATCTATTGTCCAGACAGATTCATGGACACATGAGGACAGTTTCTTAGGTTACTAACAGCACAAGGTTTTGGTCTTTGTCTAGCTATTCATCTCTCTAATGATGTACTTGAGCTTTGTGTTTAGGGCCGGTGCAGCACAGACCTTGACACTGACAGAGACGGCAGCCATAACTGTCTTTTTAAAAGTATTGCACAAAACAAAACACTAAATGTGACTGCAGTTCGCAATTTGTCTTTCCGTGGTAGAAAACAAAATAACAAAGACGAGACGACCGCACTTCTGCACAGCTAGCGGGTCTCTGTGTTTATGGAGGATGTGAATTAAAGGCTCAGAAACTGCACAGTTACTTTGATCTAGGTGGTCTAGCTGCCTAGCTGCCTCCCAAGTGCGCAGTATAGAGTACACAGAGTACAATTTCCATTATGCTAATTTAAATGAGACTTTTTAGTCTCTAGTACATTGTTTGAAGTGTGTATGAGATGCCATCAAGCTAACGTATGAAAAGCAAGCAATTCGAGTCTCTAGATATACTTTCCTCTCTTTTCCGGACAACATTTGGACTCTCGTGAAGAGCCCTGAGCCCCCAATGTACTCAGTCCTGATAATAATGCAATACACACCTGTAATTAAAAGTCTACTTACTTCATATAGGTACAAACACACACAAACCTACACACACTCCCATGTGCACACGCTCACTAAGTGCTGACAGGGTACAAGCCACCGGTGGAGGAGTGGGCTTATAGGGTTATATCCCATCATTTGGGAGATTAAAAGCCCACCAAAATGGATATCATCCCCCCCCTTTGTGGCAAACACACACACACACACACACACTCATGAGCAGGTACACACACACACACACACATATACAGCAGATCCCTTTGACACAGTGGCACTTTCTTTTGTCCACTTTTTTTTCTTCATTGCCACTAATGGGGATTGGTAGTGTTAATATGTCGTTGCAAGCACTTGGTGTATTGTAATGGTGAAGACGAATGTGCGAGTGTCCCTCTCTACACTCACACCATTACTGTACCGCCTATTTTAACTTTTATATTTTAACAA